>PVJO010000447.1:0-55103 GCA_004026905.1 Hystrix cristata
ACTACCAACTAAAAAAAGGCTAAGTCCCAATGAATCCATTCCCAAATTCTACAAGAACTTTAGGGAAGATCTAATGCCAATACTCCTCAAACTCCTTAATGAAATCAAAAGGGAAGGAGTACCCAAAGTCATTCCTAGAAGCTAACATTACCCTGATTTCAAAACCAGAAGAGGACTCAAGTGAAAAAGAGAACTGCAGGCCAATCTTTTTAATGAACACTGATGTACAAATTCTCAAAAAGATACTGGCAAACAGGACGCAACAAATCATCATGAAGCTCATACATTGTGACCAAGTAGGATTCATCCTAGGTATGTAGGATGGTTCACCATACACAAATCAAACATAATACACCACATACACTGACGAAAGGACAAAACCCACACAGTCATCTCAGTTGACACAGAAAAAGCCTTTGACAAAATCCAACATCCATTCATGATAAAAATCCTTGAAGAAAATAGGTATAGAAGGACCTTATCTCAATCTGATAAAAGCCATTTGTGACAAACCAATGGCCATCATCATATTAAATGAAAGCTTTCCCTCTAAAATCAGGAACAAGATAAGGATATCTACTATCACTACTGTTGTTCAAGATAGTTCTAAAAACATTAGCCAGAGCAATCAGGAAAGAGAAAGAAATAAAAAGATATGTATAGTAAAGAAAGAATTCAAATTATCATTATTTGGAGATGACAAAATCCTCTAAAGAGAATAGCCAAAAAATTCCACCAAAAGACTCCTAGAATTAATAACCAAATTCAATAGCATAGTAGGATACAAAGTCAACACACAAAAATCAATGGCATTTCTGTACACCAATAATTAACACATCAAGGAAGAAATTAGGGAAACAGTACCTTTTAGAATAGCATCAAGAAAAATTAAATACTTAGGAATTAACTAACCACTTTCACTAACCACAGAAGTGAAAGACCTCTCCCCCATGTAAACTATAGTACTTTGAAAAATGAGATTAAAAGAGCTGGGCATGGTGGTGCATGGCTGTAATCTCAGTACTTGGGAGGCTGAGGCAGGAGGATTGTCACAAGTTTGAGGCCAGCCTGGGCTACATTGTGAGTTTAAGGCCAGCCTGGACTATATAGTGAGACCCTGTCTCACCTAAAAACAAACCACCATGTGTGGTGGTCCACGCCTGTAATCCCAGCACTTGGGAGTCTGAGGCAGGAGGATTGCCATGAGTTTGAAGCCACCCTGGGCTACAAAGTGAGTTCAAGGCCAGCCTGAGCTACAAAGGAAGACTATATCTCCAAAAAACCAAAAACTAAACCAAACCAAACAAACAAAAAAATCAACCCCAAAACAAATAACAACAACAAAATCCAGAGATGTGGATCAATGGAACAGAACAGAGGATCCCGAAACAACTCCAAGCACATTCAGCTACCTTATCTTTGACAAAGGGGCCAAAATTTTATGCTGGAAGGCAAGGCAGGAGGATTGCCATGAGTTCGAGGCAAGCTTGAGCTATATAGTGAGTTTGAGGCCAGCCTGAGCTATCTAGTGAGACCCTGTCTCAAAAAAAAAACAAAAAACAAAACAAAAAAAACCCCAAAAAACAAAAAACCCCAAAAAATTTATGCTGGAGGAAAGATACTGTCTTTAATAAAAGAGCTGGGAAAACTGGCTGTCCACATGCAGAAGACTGAACCTAGACCCAGCTCTCTCTATCATACACTAAATTAAAATAAAAATGGATCAAAGACCTAAATATTAAAACAGAAATACTTAATCTGCTAGAAGATAAAATCAGTAAAACTCCTGAAGTCATAGGTACAGGTGAAGACTTTCTAAACCAAACCCCAATCGCAAAAGAGATGACCCCAAGAATCAACAAATGAGATCATATCAAATTGAAAACCTTCCGCACAGCAAAGGAAACAATGAACAAAGTGAAGAGCTAACCTACAGAATGGGAAAATTTTTTTATCGGCTATTCCTTAGACAGAGGACTAATATCTAGACTATATAAAGAACTCAAAAAATTAGACTCCCCTCCAAATAAAAGACCCAGTCAAAGAAATGGGCAACAAGCTGAGTGTAGTGGAGCACACCTTTAATCTCAGCACTCAAGAGGCTGAGGCAGGAGGCTCTCCATGAGTTTGAGGCCAGCCTGGGCTACACAGTGCATTCAGGACCAGCCTGAACTACATAGCAAGACCCTGTCTCAAAAACCAAAACCAAAACAAAACAAAAGGTCAACTGAAATGAACAGGCACTTCTCAGAAGAAGAAATACAAATGGCCAATAAGTACATGAGAAAAACTTTCAACGTCTCCAGGCATTAGAGAAATACAAATTAAAATAATACTGAGATTCCATTTTACTCCAGGAGAATAGCTATCATGAAGAAATGAGATAACAAATGCTGGTGAGGCTGCAAGAAATATGAACTCTTTATTGTTGGTGGGAATGTAAACTAATATGATTATTATGAAAATCAGTATGGAGGGTCCTCAAAAACCTAAAATGAGAAATTCCATTCAACCCAGCTATTTCCCCCCGCTAGGTATCTTCCTGAAAAATAGTTAAGAACATCACATTACAGTGATACATGCATACCCATGTTTATAGTAGCACAATTCACAAAAGCTAAATCTTGCAAGTGGCCTATATGTTCATCAAAAGATAAAGGGATAAAGAAAATGTGGCATTTATACACAATGAAGCACTACTCTGCCATAAAGAAGGAAATTTTGAGGCATTGTAGGAAAATGGATGCACACTGAGACCATAATGTTTTCGTTTTGTTTTTTTGAATGGTGGGGATCGAATTCAGGGTCTTGTGCTTGCTAGGCAAGTGCTCTACCACTGAGCTAATTGTCAATCCTGAGACCATAACGTTAAGTGAAATAAATCAGACACCCAAATTTAAGTACTGCATGATTTCCCCTATAGGAGAAACCCAAAATATAAAGAGCAAAATAAAAGACAGATAATGGGGGGGTGATAGTGGAGGGTGCAAACAGGAGGGAAAAGAGAGGAAGAGGACATAAAAAGAATTAAGATGTGGGCTGGGGATTTAGCTCAGTGATTAGAGTGCTTGCCTTGGAAGCACAAGGGCCTGAATTCGATCCCCAGCACACATACACAAAAAAATTAAGATGTATTATGGATACTTCCAGGAAGATTGCAGAATGGTGAGCAGCAGAGAAACAGCCTCTCTGATATATGGAATCCAGAAGCCAGACTATAGCAACATGATAAAGAGGAGGAGGAGGGAAGTAGGTCCCTGGGACCCAGCAAGGATCTGAAGCAAGAATTAGAGCCCATGGGGAGAGTTAAGAGAGGGGACACAACACAGAGGAGGGAGTTGGCAAGTGGCACTTTCTCCCTGAGCCCCAAGTTGTGGTGAGAGGGGTGGCTCGAACCTGCAGAGGCATGGTGACTACCAGTGACCCCAGTGGGCTCCACAGAGCAATGCACCAATGGAACAGAGTGGTGGATGCAGTAGACTGCAGTGGCTGGTGAGTTATTTGGGTTCAGATGCCCCTCAAGAGAGAGCAGCCGGTGGCCATTTTGGAGAGGGACCAGCTGAAGTCAGAACTCAGAGCAGCTCGGTTTGGCTCCATTTAGTGGATTCAAGTGTCAGGGTGAAGTGCAACAGAATTCAAGCTGGCAGGTGGTCGGCGAGCAGAGTTCAAGCCAGCAGGAATCACTCGGAGTGTTGCAGGCTGAAAAACTCAGGTCCCAGGCTCTCAGCCAGAAACAAGAGGCAGTCTGAACTTCAGTGGGAATAAAGGCTAGTTTGCTGAGATTATCCGCCACCACTGTAATTCCACTGCTGGCTGGCAACAACCAACATGGATCTGGGCTCTGTCTGCCCCCTCTATCAACCAGTGACAGCAGAAACACACCCTGAAGTAGACATTTGCTTTTCTGCTTTTCTTGTTTTCTTTGCTTTTTTATTTAACTTTTTTTGGGGGGAGGGGTGCTGGGGATTGAACTCAGGGCCTTATGCATGCTAGGCAAGTGCTCTACCACTGAGCTAAATCCCCAACCCCTACTTTTTTACTTAACTTTAAATCTTTTTTCTATTTTTTCTCTTTTTCTTAATTGTTCTTGTTTTTATATAAGAAACAATGTTTCTAGGTTTTTGTTATTCTGTTCTGTTCTTGTTTCTATTTCTTCCTTCTTTCTTTCCCTCCTGTCTTCTTCACCAGTTCCCAAAGCTTGTGTCATCTTCCTTTGCCCTCCTAGCCTTGCTTCTAATCCCTTTCTCTCCTTCTATTTTTCTATTTTTTTCCTAACCTCTTTTAAATTTTCTCCCCTGAGAGTAGAATCACCATATTGAGGGGATATTTACTGTACACAATTTTCTAGTTTGTTTTAGGTTTGGTTATATAACTACAAATCCTGTTCATATGGTTAATTTGGCAAACAGTACCACAGCTTGTGATTTTCTAGGCCGTGCTTGATTCTACTGTTATTACTGATTGTACTACTCTAGCCAAGGTGACATAGTTATTCTAATGAGTTCTTACTTGTATGCAAAGACTGAGATTGCCTGAGGGTCAGAAACGATGCTATAGGCCCATGTGAAAGAACCAGGGGCTAGGCCAAATAGACAGCAATTTCTTCTCCTCAATAACTCGAAGAGATACAATCCTGCAACAGACTCAAAAGCCAAAGGCCAGCTACACCTGGAAGACATCTCTGAGAAGTAGTCATTTCCTAAAGGTTCTTGATCTGGCAGGAAAGATACCTGCCATAAGCAATTTACAAGCATCAGCACAGGAATAAAACTAAAAAGAAAAGAAAATGAGAAGACACAGAAGCAAGATGCAATCCCAGACTTCCAGCTCACCAAAGCAAACCCAGCAGACAGCAAGGTGGAACAGTACAAAAGCCACTTACTTGAACTCTCTGAAGTAGTAGTGGAAGCAACACAGCAAATGAATGAGGCTCTAGAAAATAAATCAAATCAGAAATAATTTCTCAGATAATTTCAGAGACGATGACTATAATGAAGGGCATGATTAGTGAATCTAGAGAAGATATAGATAAAAAAAATAGAGGCACTTAGGAATATGATGGAAATTATGAATGCCCAACATAGTAAAGAAATAAAATCCATGAAACAGATTCAATCAGATATCCAGGAGATTAAAAATTGTATTGAAAGTATGTGCCACAGAATGAACCAATGTGAGGACATAATATCAGATCTAGAAAGCAGGTTTGAGGTTAGTGGTCATGAAAAGAAATATTTCTTACAAATAGCAAAGACCACAAAGAAAAAAAAAATCAATCCAACAGCTGCTAGATGACGCGAAGACGAATAACATAAGATTGATCAGAGTCAATGAAAAAGCAAGAGATAGCACAAATGACAAAAAACCTGTTCACAGAAATAATGGCAGAAAACTTCCCAAGAATGGAAAAAGAATTTGATGTACAGATAAATGAGGCATACAGCATTCCAATTAGCCATGATCAAAAAAAAAATCTACACCAAGGCATATCATAGTCAAGGTTTCAGAAATTCAACACAAGAACAGAATATTAAAAGCTGTTAGAGAAAAGAAACAAATCTGCTATAAAGGAAAGTCCATTAGAATTACAGCAGACTTCTCAAAACAAACCCTTAAGTCAAGGAGAGCTTGGAGTGAAGTATTTCAAGCCCTAAAAGAACAACCTCCAACCCAGATTGATGTACCCTGCAAAACTATCTTTCAAAATGGATGGAGAATCATGACAAAGAACACCTGAAGAAATTCATGACTCCTAAGCAAGCACTCCCAAATGTTCTGGACCTTTTAGAAAGAGATAGCAAAGAATACAAGTCCATGTACTCCAACAGAATGAATCCACCAGGCAAAGCAAGCAATTACACAGAGGGAAAGAAAGAACCAACAACAGGAAAATAACATGATGAAAGTAAGTCAGTACATATCATTTACAACCATCAATGTAAATGGTCTTAATTTGCCAATCAAAAGAAACAGACTGGTGGAATGGATCAAGAAACAAGAGCCACAATATGTTACATACAAGAAACACGTTCAACTCAAAAAGAAATTTGTAGACTGAAAGTCAAAGGATGGAAAACAATACTCCATGTAACAGGAACTCAGAAAAAAAAAAGGGGGGGTAACTATTCTATCTGCAGACAAAGTGGATTTCATGCCAAGACTGATCAAGAAAGACAAAGAAGGTTACTATGTACTTGTTAACGTGCTTGCTTTGACAGCACATATACTATGTACTTGTTAAGGGAACAAGAGGAAGAGATAACAATCAAATATATATGCATGCACCAAATATCAGCACATCCAACTATATAAAACAAATATTAATGAACATGAAAAATTAAATAAGCACTAATACAATTTAAATGGGGGACTTTAATACCCCATTGTCACACACGGACAGATCAACTAGACAAAAAAAAAAATATGAGAACTGAATCAAACTTTCAAACAACTGGACTTAGTAGATGTCTAGAGTGTTCCACCCAAAATTAGAATACACAGTCCTCAGCTACACATAGGACATTCTCCAAAATACACCATGTAATAGATCCTAGAACATGCTTAAGTAAATGCAAAGGAATTGAAACTATTCCATGCATATTATCAGACCATAGTGCAATTAAATTGGAAATCAATGGCAAAAGAAACCACAAAAACTTCATAAACACATGGAAATTAAATAGCACCCTCCTGAACAACCAATGGATCACAGATGAAATTAAAAAAGAAAGCAAACAGTTTCTACAATTAAATTATAATGCCAACACAACATACCAAAACTTATGGGATGCAATGGAAGCATCCCAGTCCTATGAGGGAAATTTAGAGTGATAAATTCCCACATCAGAAAAACAGAATGAGCTCAAATAAATAACCTAATGTTGAACCTCAAGCTTCTAGGAAAAGAGCAAGTTAAGCCCAAAGCTTGTTCATGGGAGGAAATTATAAAGATTAGAGCAGAAATTAATGTAATTGAGACTAAGAAAACAAAACAAACAATCAATGAATTGAAGAGTTGGTTCTTTGAAAGATTAAATAAAATTGGCAAACCCTTAGCTAACCTTATGAAAAAAGGGAAAGAAAAGACTCAAATCTATGCAATTAGGGGTGAAATCAATAAATCCTGCAGAAATCCAGAAGATCATTAATACCTAGTTTGAGAAATTGTATTCCAATAAGATGGAAAACAGAAGAGATGGACAGATTCCTAGATACATTTGAATTACCAAAGCTGAGTCAAGAGGATATAAAAATTCTAAATAACCCAGTGTCAGTCAATGAAATTGAAGATGTAATTAAACACCTACCAACAAAGAAAAGCCCAGTCCCTGATGGATTCACTGCTGAATACTACAAGAAATTTAGAGAGGAGCTAATGCTACTTACTACTCCTCAAACTCTTTAATGAAATTGAAAAGTAAGCAATACTCCCAAACTCATTCCTGGAAGCAAGCATTACCCTGATATCAAAATCAGAGAAGGATCCAACCAAAAAAGAGAACTACTGGACAATTTCCCTAATGAACATGGATGCAAAAATCCTCAATAAGACAATGGCAAACAGAATGCAGCAAATCATCAAGACAATTATACACCATGACCAAGTAGGATTCATCCGAGGGATGCAGGGATGGTCAGCATATGCAAATCAATAAATGTAATATACCATATTAACATAGCCAAGGACAAAAACCACACATTCATCTCAATAGATACAGAAAAAGCATTTAAGTCTAACACCCATTCATGATAAAAACTCTAGAAAAAATTGGAATAGATGGTCTTTATCTCAAACTGATAAAAGCTATCTATGACAAACCAACAGCCAACATCATACTAAGTGGTCAAAACCGAAAGCTTTCACCCTAAAACAAGAATAAGACAAGGATGTCCACTATCACCACTCTTTTTCAGTATGGTTCTGGAAACATTAGCCAGAGGAATTAGACAAGAGAAAGAAAGAAAAGGAATAAGGATAGGAAAGGAAGAAGTTAAATTATCATTATTTACAGATGACATGATACTCTACATAGAAGACTCTAAAAACTCCATCAAAAGACTTCTAGATTTAATAACCAAATTCAGTTGCATAGTTGGATACAAAGTCAACTCTCAAAAGTCAATAGCATTCCTGTACACAAATAAACTCACTGAGAGAGAAATTAGGGAAACCACACCTTGCACAGTAACATCGAAAAAAAGAAACACTTAGGAATGAATCTAACAAAGGAAGTAAAAGACCTTTACATTGAAAACTACAGTACTCTGAAAAAAGAGATTGAAGAGGATATCAGAAAATGGAAAGATATCCCTTGTTCTTGGGTAGGAAGAACCAATATAGTGAAAATGGCCATACTCCCAAAATTGTTATACAGATTTAATGGAATCCCAATCAAAATACCAATAGCATACCTAACAGATTAGAGGAAATTATCCTAAAATTCATTTGGAACCAGAAGAGACCTAGAATAGCAGAAGCAATTCTGGGCAACAAAGACGAGGCAGGGGGACATCACAATCCCTGACTTGAAATTATACCACAAAGCTACAGTGATAAAAACAGTTTGGTACTGGTTTAAAAAAAAAAAAAAGAAAGACCCAAGGATCAGTGGAATAGAGTAGTAGATGCAGAAACAATTCCAAACACACTCAGCCACCTTATTTTTGACAAGGGGCCAAATGCCTTCACTGGAAGAAAGATAGCCTCTTTAATAAAGGGTGCTGGGAAAATTGGCTTTCCACACACCAAAGACTAAAATTAGACCCATATCTCTCACTGTGCACTAAACTAAAATCAAAATGATCAAAGATCTAAATCAGAAACACCGACACAGAAACACTAAATCTGCCGGAGCACAGAATAGATAGAACTCCTGAAGACATATGCGTAGGCAAAGACTTTATGAACAAAACCCCAAGACTTTATGAACAAAACCCCAACCACACAGGAAATATCACAAAGAATCAACAACTGGGGTCTCATCTTATTAAAAAGCTTTTGCACAGCAAAAGAAACTACCAACAGAGTGAAAAGACAACCCATAGAGTAGGAAAATTTTTTTTTGCCAGCTGCTCCTCAAAGAACTAGTATCTAGAATATTAAATCAACTCCCCCTAAATTAAAGACCCAATCCAGAAATGGGCATCTGAAATGAATAGAACGTCTCAGATGAAGAAATAGAAATGGCATATAAATATATGAAAAAATGTTCAACATCTCTGGTCATTGGAGAGATGCAAATTAAAACCACACTGAGGGGGTTGGGGATTTAGCTTAAGTGATAGAGCACTTGCCTAGTAAGCACAAGGCCCTGAGTTTGATCTCCAGCACTCAAAACACAAAAACAAAACAAACCACCACTGAGATTCTACGTCACTTCCGAAAGAATGGTTATCATCAAGAAATCAACCAATAACAAATGCTGGCAGGGCTGTGGGGAAAAAGGAACCCTTCTGCACTGTTGGGGGGAGTGTAGACTGATGCAGCCACTTTGGAAATCAGTGTAGAGATGCCTTAAAAAACTAAAACTAGAGGTTCCATTTGACCCAGTTATTCCCCTTCTTGGTATCTTCCCAAAAGAATTAAAAGCATCACACCACAGGTGATATATGCACACCCATGTTTATAGTGGCACAGTTTGTAATAGCTAAATCTTGCTAACAGCCCTAATGCTCATCCACCAATGAATGGATAAAGATGATTTTTTTAATATAATGGAGTACTACTCTGTCACAAAGAAGGATAAATTTCAGACATTTCTAGGTAAATGGATATGCATTGAGACCATACTCTTTCTTTTTGGGGGTTAGGGTTTGCTGGGGATCAAACTCAGGGCCTTGTGCTCACTAGGCGAACACTCTATCACTGAGCTACATCTCCAACATTTTGGTTTTTTTGTGACAGGGTTTTGCTGTGTAACTCAGGCTGGCTTCAAACTTGCTGCAATCCTCCTGCCTCAGCCTCCTAAGTGCTGGGATTACAGGTGTGTGCCACCATGCCAGGTGAGACCACGCTTTTAAGTGAAAACATACGTGCTGCTGAAGCAAGCACTCTTAAGTGAGATAAATTGGACACATATGTTCAAATATTGCATTGTTTCTCTGGTGTGAGAAATGAAAAGTGTAAAAAGGACTAACATATATAAAATGTATTGTGAAATAGGAAGAAAATGTTCAAAAGGGAGGGGGAGGGGGAGAGGAAGGGAAAAGGAAAACATAGAAGGAAAAAAATGGAAATGAAGCTTTTGTAAATAAAGAGGGGAAGAGGGGCTGAAGGGAGGGGAGGGAAAGGGGAAAAAAGAATCAAGATATATCATGTACAGGTAAAATTCCGTATGATGAATGTTATTATGTATGTCTAAAATGTACCAATAAAATTAATTTTTAAAAAAGATGCGTTATGTACATGTACCGGCTCCTTACAATGAATGCAATCATTACATACTACAAACATGAACTGAGTTAAAACCAAGCTAAAACCAAATTTATACGGAAGAAAAAGAGGTTCAGGTGGAGGTCAGAAGTCCAGCCCAGGGTTTGGGCTGGCTGGGGAGACGCAGGTCACCGGCAGTTGTCTTCCTCAGAGAAGCTGGGACAGGCTCGGCCACACAACGCTGTGACTCGCCTGGGAGAGGGCCCATGACACAGTCCACTGTCAGTTCTATTCTTCTGAGCCAGGGTGACGGGAGGGGGAGGCCATTAGTCGCTGGCCCTGGCCCTGGCCTCACCTGGTCCCCTTGTCTGGTCTTTTCACTTCTGTCCGGGAGCAGAGAGGTACTGGGAGATGAACTGCCTGGCAGATCTGCTGGGGCATGTGAGAAGCAGCCCCAAGCATGGAATAGGCTCCCAAGGATTGAGAGGGGCCTTGTCTACGGGACCCCGTGAGCCTGGACACTGGCGACTGCACGCTGGGCCCTGGGGTGTTCGTCCGTGCAGGAAGGACTCTCTGGTCTCTGAGGGCCCTGAGGGTGCTGAGGTTCTAAAGTTACATCTCTATTTCGATCCTGGCTTCTCTTCTAACTGTCCTTTTCCTCCCTAGTTCTCTGCCTTTCCTCCCTGTCCCTAGTTGTTGCGAGGCAACCATTCTCATTGCTGACAGCAGAACCATGAGCTCCCCAGTCCCTACCTTAGGAGTTGGGGTTGCTGTCTGAGTTTGGTCTTTCCTCACTGTCAGGAGCCCTTAACCCATGTGGAAGGGAGATCAGGAGATCTCAGCCCCGGGAGGAGCTCACGGAGCTAAAGAAGCCCTGGGATTTGCCCAAGGGTGGCACTGGCCTCCAGACAGGATGGGGGTGCACGGCCAGGTGATCATTTACCTCCCAGCTGCTTTCCTCCTGCTTCCTTCAGCTTTGACTGCAGCAACCCCATCTATGGCCAGATCCCGAAGCCCTTGCATTTAAAGAAGATGCCTGGGCGGCCTTTGGGGGGCGAAGGAGCTCTGCTGGCAGAAGGGGGTTCCATCCTGGGCATGGGTACAGACACAGGTGGCAGCCTGTACATGCCAGCCTGGTTTGTGGGGTTTACGGCCTCTGGACTACAGAATTCTGCCCCAGGTACTCACTGATTGGGGTGGGGGGGTGGTCATTCCAGACTAGAGCAGCTAGGGGTGTGGCAGGTAGAACGGCCACCACCTATTTGCATTCACCCAGCTCTGCACAATGGGGAGTGAGGGAGGGAGGAGGGCTTCAAATAACTCCAGCCTAGGACACAGCTAAACATGTTTCTTACAGGTGGCAGTGGGATAGACCTTCTACTCACTAATTAATTGATCAGCTCATTAATTATCTATATATGTATATGTCCACCTGCCTTTTCTCTTACTCATCTATCTTCCATCCTTCATTCAACCATCTATATAGTCATCATTTTAGTCTCTATCAATCAATTTCACCATTCATCCACTTTCTTAAACTTCTATTATTTCATCCGTTCCAGACACTGTACTAGTTTCTTGGGATACATCAGTGAACAAAATGAACAAATACTCCAGCCATTAAAAATTTACATACAACCTTCCATTATTTTTCATCTACCTATTTACCAACCCACATTTTATCCATTCATCCACTCACCCATCTACCCATCCATATTTCCATGGATGCATGATGCATCCATCCACCTTTGAACCCCTCCAGGTATCCACACTCTGACCTGTACTGTGGACACACAGTACGAGACCTCAGGGCTAGCCCTGGCCCCTGCCATGCTTAGACATCCAAATAGTTTATCAGAAAGTTAATCAGAAAGTGATCAGGGCTTCAAAGAGAGGGTCAAAGCTTGTGGGAGCTCACAAGATGAAGCTGATATTTTCTTCAATAGAAATGTATTAAAAGCCTATGTATGGGGCTTGATGTAGTTCAGTGATAGAGCTTTTGCCTACCCAGTGCGAGGGCCTGGATTCAATCACCTGCACAGAAAAACAAACAAACAAAAAAAGACTTTAGACTTTCAGAGGCAGAGCGAGGGAAGGGCAGGTTTCCTGGAGGAAGCAGCTTCCTTTTGAAGGATGGATTTGGAGAGATGGTGTGGAGTCTAGAAGGCTGAGTGGTTGTAAGCAGCTTACTGTGCCTGAAGCAACGTGCATGTGTGGAACGCCTGGAAAGGAAAGCGATGGAGGGTTGATCCTTTAGAGCCCTGAAAGCAATTAAAGAGATCAGAATGCTGTGGGCAGCAGAGTCATGGAAGGGTTGAAGCAGCTCCGATTCCTGTGTGCTGGGCTGGGGTGGGGGAGCACACCGGCTGGTGCTTAAGCCTCTTGCCCTCTAGGCCCCTCCGTTCAGAAGCTGAGCTGGGCGTTGTGTGGGTGGAGTTTTGCAGCTACTGTGAAACACCTGTATTAGTTACTTTTCTAAAGTCAATAGTTTGCAAGAGAGCAGATTTAATGCAGGACATTTACACAATACAACATTCACACACACAAGCCAAATGCAGAAAGAGTGTGGAATGTCTGTCTATGCACTGGACACCTGAAAGATCCAATCAAGGGCTGGCAGCCCACAGCACTGTCTCCTGTTAAGTCCGTGCCTGCACTAAAAGGCTGAAGAAATCTATACCAGAGCCAAGGAATGACACTCACAGCGGAGATGAAGACCAGGGCTCCTCCGAAGTGAACAGCAGCCACCCCTGGTGACAGCAAGGCCCCGAGCTCCTTCTGCAATGAAGACAGTCGAGTTCCCTTTGGGGGGACCAGGCACAACAGAGCTTCTGCTGGGAAACAGCCAGGAAGTATCTTCTGCTCCCGTTCTCCTTTATGTTGTGCTGGCGACAATCCTCAGGTGGATCCTCTAAGCCCAGGATCACACCAACTCAGTCCAGCTGGGCGTTCCTGCTCACGCTGACCTCAATAAATCCACCAAAATCCACCCCAGTTAAATCGATAACCAGACATATTTCTTTAAACCATAGTCTCCAGTGGCAGATTTATAAAGAGTTAACATATCTTGGTGCATTCAGATTTACATTAACAATACAATTCTTATTGCTCTCATTCCCATACCAGAAACAAATATTCAAAGGCTTCTCAACATTGATTACAAACAGGCATCCAAAAACTACAACCATACCTGCTTTACAACCTCTCTTCAGTCTCTTGCTTGTTCTAAAATAATAATTTGTTTACAAAGTGCAATATACCAATACAGTATATCCACATTAAAAAGTATGGCTTCAAATTTTAAAACTCTCTTGGTTTTCATTAACTTTAACAACAGAGCCAGGAACACTAACATACACCCTGAAGGATCTCCTGCACCCCAATACACTCTTCCCTTCTGCTCAAAGGCCTCAGGTCATTTTTCCACTGTCCTATTTCTTCTCCACAACCACATTCTCCCCTGTTCATCTTTGCAGTCAACAGCAATCCTCTGGCCAAATGCTTCAAGTCACCCTGCTGGCTCTCCGCTCTTGATTTCCAACCCAGATCTGGCCAAAAGCCCTCAACAGTAACTATGCTGCTGTCCCAACACCAGACTGCACTGAAATTTTTCTGCCAGCCAGGCATTATCCCCAAACACAAAATGCAGAGCAACCTCTGCCAAAGTACACATGTACCACCTGGGATCCGGCAGCCCACGCAGTCCTTCTCAGCAGAGGCCTCCCAAGCCTCATCCTAACCAGCAGCATTTCCATCAGTTACTCTGGTTTTCCAGGCTCTGACCAGAGTCTCCTATATAAGTTTAGAGTGTTCCAGGGCTGCCTCTTCAGCCAGTCTCTTACAAGCTTTCCAAATTAATTCCAAAGGCTCTTAAGTCGCATTGCCAGGCAATGTTGAGCAAGGACCCAACTTCTCTGGTACCAATTTCTGTATTAGTTATTTTCTAGAGTCAACAGTTTGCAAGAGAGCACATTTAATGCAGGACATTTACACATTACAACATTCACGCACACAAGGCAAATGCAGGAAGAGTGCTGAACATCTATCTAGGCATTGGAGACCCGAAAGACCCAATCAAGGGCTGGGAGCCCACAGCACTGTCCCATGTAAGTCTGTGCCTGCACTAAAAGGCTGAAAAAATCTACACTGGAGCCAGGGTACAACACTCACCATGGAGATGAAGACCAGAGCTCTCCCGAAGCAAACAGCAGCCATCCCTGGTGACAGCAAGGCCCCGAGCTCCTCCTGCGATGAGAACAGCTGAGTTCCCTTCAGGAGAATCAGCCATGACGGAGCTTCTGGGAAACAGCCGGCCCCTACCTTCTGCTCCCGTTCTCCTCTATGCTGTGTCAGCAACAATCCTCAGGTGGATCCTCTACACCCAGACCCACACCAACTCAGTCCAGCTGGGCGTCCCTGCTCGAGTTGACACAATAAGTCCACCACATCACCTCTGCCATCAAGGACAGAAAGTCAGGTAAGCCTCTGTCTGTGCCTGTGTCTGCACCCATTCAAAGACGAATCTGCCAGTCTTTATCCCAGGATATTTCCCTCAGCCTGTCCCAGCACCACAGACAATGAAGGTGTCTGGGAGGGGACACTGCATGGCTCCCACCTGGCCTCCTGGTCCAATGCCTCCTTCCCACTGAGGGGCTTCCCGTGATCTAGCGTTAGCCTCTCTTCGGCTCTTTATGGTCCATTCCGGACGAGATTCTCCCACCAAACACCAAAGCTGCTGTGGTCAGTCTATCAGTCTGTCTCCTCAGGCCCTGACTCCCTTGATCATGGCCCCAGGCCCCGTTCCCTGAGGCCAGGCAGTGGGGGTCTCCAGAATGGAGAGGTGAGAGGTATCTGCCATCACCCTGCCCTGTGCAGGGACCACAGTGGCTGGCTCAAGGCCCAGTACATGGAGAACTCAGAGTGAAGTCATGCACCAGGTGGACCCCCACGTCCCATGCCCTTCAGGGTGGAGGTGACCTGGGTTGGGAGCAGACCCACTAGGGCTCCTTTCCCTCCCCTTCCATCATCCTCACTGACCTGTCATCCCTGTGAATACTTCCCTTCTCACCCCAGGGTGCGGGGATCAAGAGGCAGAAATACTCAGTCCTGTTTGTTTCTCACCCCCTTGCTGGATACCTACTACTTTGGCCTAGTGACTGTTTGGAGTCACAGCTGTAACTCCATCAAGGAAGGACTCCCACATCACATACCATCACACACGGGCACGATACTCAGCAGGTGAGGCTCGGAGACTGGTACCCAGTTAAGCTGGGCTTGGACCCTGTCACTAGCCCTGGCCAAGCCACATCTTCTCCAGGGATCTGTCCCCATCAGTACCATGAAGAGATCAGAGTAGAAGATGACTTCAGGGCCTTCCAGCTCTGGCAGCCTTCATTTATTCCTGAATTAATTCAACATTTATTGGTACAAACTATGAGTGAGGCTCTTTGAGTTCCTTCCTAACACTCTACAGAAGGAGCGTTGTTCTTCCCACTTACAGGGAGGAAACAGAAGTGGAATGGCTTGCTTGTGAGCAGAAGGCTAGTAGCCGGGAGAGCCACTCTGATTCCACAGGGCAGTGTGTCTACCATTTAGCCAGTATCTTTCATCTGATTTCCTCCACCTGTCCTAGGTGTACCAACACGATTACCAACCTGTGCTCATTGTCTCTCTCACATTATTCGCCCGTTGACCTCTCTCCATCCTCATCTTCTCTTGACAGTTCTTAGCCTAAAGATACCCATGTTCTTTCATCTACTTACTCACCCGCCCACTCACTCAACATCCATTTTCCACCCAGCCACGTGCACATGCAGCCCTCCGCCTGCCCAGCCACCTATTCACGTATCTCATAATACGTTCACCACCTATTCATGAATCTACCATCCATCCAATCTCCTGCCCATCTCCCCACCCACTCTTCATTCTTCACCAGAGCACCTGGAGCCTGGAGGCTATACAGGGAGGCTCTCAGGACCTCTTGGGGAATCTGCAGATTCTCTTTGGTGAGGACAACTATGGCTCAAGGCCTATTCTAGATGCCTGGCTCCAGGAGAGAGCGAGGCCACAAATAGGTACACTCAGGCATTCCCTGGCACGGTCATGGTCCTGCAGCTCAGGACTTGGCTGCTCCACCATGCAGGACACAGGTGGGCTCAGAAGGGGAAGGGGGAGGGGGTGGGGTCAGGGAGGAGGATGAGCCCCAGAGAAAGGTGGCTCAGAGAGGGGCTCAAGGAGGAGCAGGGACAAAGGGCAAGGGGATCAGGAGGGAAGGGGACGCTCAGAGAGGGAAGGGGCCTTCAGAGAGGGGGCGTGGGGAGGGGAGGCAAGGGTGTGCGGCTTCACGGGAGCTGAGAGGGGCTTGGACTTGGCGAAGGCCTGGGGCCTGCCAGGGAGCAGCAGGCTGCACAGCAGCGTGCTGAGCAGTGCTGACGTGCCTGGACCCCTGTGCCTGGAAGACGGGCTACTCCCTGTGGTCCTGCAGTTAGTCTCTTGTCGCACCTCTACGATCCTCCCGCCAGTGAGAATCGTGAAGAGATTCTGGGAGTGGAGTGAGTCTCCTCAGGTACTGCTCTTGTCCACATGGGTTGTCCACGGGGTGGTGGGAATTGAGTGAGGGGCATGTGACCGAATTCAGTGTCTACTTGGAATCCAGCTAGGGTGGGGTTTGTGTTTCTTTTGTCTGTTGCCCAGGTTGGTCTCGAATTCCTGGAGTCATGAAATCCTCCCGTTTTAGCCTCCTGAATAGTGGGGGCTATAGGCATGTACCAACATGGCTGGCTTAATTAGGGTGTTAGGATTGAGTTTAGACTTTTCAGGTGCAGCTGGTTTAGGGCTGGGGGTGCAGATCTTAGCGAAGGCTGGAAACAAAGTTAGGTAAAGGTAAAGGAGGGGAAGCTGAAGTTTATTTTTTGTTTTGGTTGTGGATTTTTTTTTTTTTTAAAACAGGGTCTTGCTACTTAGTTCAGGCTGGCTTTGATCTCTGTAGTCCAGGCTGGGCTTGAACTTTTGGCAGTCTTCTTGCCTCAGCCTCCAAATGCTGGGATTACAGGCATGCATCACCACACCCAGCTGTGGTTTTGTCTTCTGAAACAGAGTCTCTTGCTATGTAGTTCAGGCTGGCCTCAAATTCATGGTGATCCTCCTGTCTCAGCCTCCAAAGTGCTAGGATTACGGGTGTGTGCCACCATACCCAGCTAGAATTTACTGAATATATATTCCCATCACCCCTAATTTGCCTCATATCCTTTTGTGGTTCATTTGTTCCTACTCCCAACAACTACTGATTTGATTTCTGTCAATGTAGGCAGAATTTTCTAGAATTTCATGTAAGGGGAACAAGGGAAATAAAAGAATACAAGGTTTTTGTGTTTGGCTCCTTTCACTCAGCATATTCATTTATTCTTACATGCTCTCTGCTGCCCCCATTTCAAAATGTGCCTTTAGGGCTGGGGTGTAGCTTAGTGGTAGAATGCTTGCCTAGCATCTGGGAGGCCTGGATTTGATTTCCAGCACTATAAAAAGGAAAAGAAAAGAAAAAAAAAAAACAACCAAAAACAGCAACAAAAATCCAACAACAACAACAAAACAAAAAAACAGCTGTGCATGGTGGCACATGCCTGTAATCCCAGCATTTGGGAGGCTGAGTCAGGAGGATCACAGTGAGTTTGAGACCAGCCTGGGCTATACAGTAAGTTCAAGGCCATACAGAGACCCTGTCTCAAAAAAACAAAGTCACTTTGAATGCACCCCTCACAAAATGTGGTCCTCAGAGCAGGGGAGGACCTAGAGCATCCCTGGGTCCCATGCACAGGGGCTGGGCCCAGAGGAGCTGCCCCAAACAGGATGAAATGCCATTCCAAGCTCAGCCTGGGCCCACCCCCAATCTAAGAACGTGTCCTCCCAGCTCCTCCCTCCCACAGCGGCTGGCCAAGGTTGTGTCCCATTCCTGACTCCCCCCCGCACACAGCGGGCTCTGCAGAGGGGCTGAATTTTCAACTCAGGGTCTGCACCCGCCCTACCCTCTGGGGCTAGGACTTGGGCTGTGTGGGGAAACCACCTAAACTGTGTGTCATTGTACACGGGAGATAGCCAACTCCACTTCACTGGAGTGGAGAGGGTGTCAAAGAATTAGCAATGGAAAGAAACCAGCACAGTGCCTGGCCCCAGGCAAGATTTCCACGATTTTCTCTCCTTCCCTCCACCCTGAGAGATGTCTGGGCTCTTGCTGGCGCCACCAGCTCTTCCAAGCCCAGATGGCTGAAGTTCCGAGCAAAAACGGCAGGGGGCGCCGAGCAACCTTCTCGCGCCTGGATCTCGTAGCAGAAAACTCCTACCTGAGCCTGTCAGCATGCTGAACTCCCCTGGGTGTGTGGCTGTCACTACGGGCACTGCTCCCGGATGAGGAGGAACTGGATTTCTGTACGGGATACTACAGAGATAGTGCCGACAAAACTTTCCAGGAAGTGTTTCCTTCCCTGGGTGCTCCCTGGGGACACCAACCAGCAGAGTTTTGCTTCCGGCTGAAGTCTGCAGGGTCGTGGGGGGGGTGTAAAATGGGGTCAGTCATTCCTAGTTCTTGTGCTTTACCTCTTCTGCAGCAGTCTCATCCCGGAAGACGCATCGTTTGATGACCTCCGTGTCAGCCGCATCCTTGTCAGGCGAGAAAACTTGGCAAAATCAGTGGTCCTCTTGGCACTTAGAGGGAAAGTGATCCCACAGAGAGTGAAAGAGGCAAAATCCCTTGTTAGGAGCTCAGCGAGTATCTGGATGGGACGTCGCTCCTCTCTGCACCTCATTTTCTATCAGAAAATGGGAATCAAAACGTCTCCCTTGCCAATTTGTGCTAAAGGTTAATTAAATAAAAAAGAGAATGAAGCAATTAGTATGAGGCCTTGTATGTAGGAAGTGTCCAATAAATGCTACTGTTATTCATTCAGAGGTGGTTCATAAAAAGGAATATTACCACGGACCTATTTAACTGCAGGGTCAAATAACAAATGCTGACTTCGGGGAGAGAGACAGAGAGACTGGCAAGTACGCATATGTCTGAGTCAGACATGAAGTGATTCACTTTTTCTGGAAATTGATTTTGGTGCAAGTTCCACGGTGGAACTGCTGACCTGAATTCCAAGAAAATAACAATAATGACACCATCTACTGTGTCTTGAGCTCTTGCTCTGTCCTAGGAGCTGCTCAAAAGTGCTGTATATATATTAAGTCATTAAATCCCTCACTGGCCTGTGAGATTGTGCAAATGAGGAAGTCTGTGTCACTATCAAGGGACTGGACCAAAGTGACACGGCCAGTTGAAGTGGCAGAGCTGCTTCCAGAGACAAAGGTAATTAAGGATGTGTGTGCTGTCAGTATCATAAAACAATGAAAACTTGCTTGAATTCCTACAAGTATGTTTGGACCTCACGGCCGGCATTCAGTTCAGTCCCCGTGTTCCTGGGCCTGTGTTTGAGGCGAAGACGATGCTGTCACTGTGAAAATGTAGCCAGACTCTCGATTAGGGATTTGCATACTCTTCTTTTCCTTGCCACAAATATTAGATGGATGCCCAGTTTTACTTGCATCATCGCGTCAGCATTCCGCACAGGGAGCAAGTTTTACACGTGAACCTTGGAGAGTGATACGCAAAATCAGCACAGTCTTTTCAGGCTTCACCAAGAGCTGAGGGAGCACAAAACACTGAGAGCCAGGACACCGTTACCTTAGCGTCGATCAGGGTGAGATGTTCAGGTTAAGGTACAACCCAGGTCAGCTACTGCTACAGAGCCTGGAGCAGCACGGGAGAGGAGCGCGGGCAAGCGGCCTGGAGCAGGAAGCAGGCACGAGTGCCCACATCTTCTCTCCGGAAGGCTGGGAGAGGGCAGCAGCGTCTCACTGTGCTGAGGAACGAGGAGTCGTGTCTCCTGACTATGACGGAAGTGGGAACTTGGTCAGCAGGCAGAGCAAAGTGACAGCCAGTCCTCCTGGAGACCTGCTGAGGACCTCACCCATGTCTACCAATGTCCCTTCCTTCTCGTGAATGTCAGATCGACCTCATGTCTCCTCCCGCGTCTCTGCCACAGTGCTCTACGTGGCTCCCCTCTGAGGGCGGACAAAGGCTCCCAGCTTAGCCCAAGGCACGAAGCAAGACCAGGAACTTGGTAAATATTTCCCGCTTGCTGGTCTTGAGGTCTCTGGCCTAGATGGGGCTGTAACATCCCGGTGTTCTTCTGTCCCCAGTGCCCCCCAGATTGCGGTAGAAGGGAAAGAGCCCCAAAATAGAAACCTGGTCCAACACCCAGCTCTGCCATTGGCTTTCTGGGCATTAGTGGGAAGTCATTTCCCTTCTCAGGACCTCAGTTTTCCCATCTGCAAATGAAGAGATTAAATTTGATAAGGTCAAAAAATTTTTGACAAGGTCCATGGTAATTGCCAGCCTGACCATTCTGGGAGATGTGATTCCTGGGCACTGCCCTGATCAAGAACTTGCCATGGCTCCCACTGGTGTCTGGAGAAGATCCCAGAGAGCAGTGCCAGGGGCCGGAACCCGTTCAGAGCAGATGCTGGGTTAGGACCAACGCTCCTGGCTTACAGTCCGGTGCTTTTCCCACAGCATGCTAATTCCTTGGCCTGACATTCAGTACCTCCCCAAGATCTTCCAAAGCCTCTGGCACAGCGCTGCCGCCTTCCAGGCCTTTAAACTGGAGTCTTTTTGAAGTCACAAGCACACCTTTTGCTTCTGCTTCTGTGCCCCTCTTCATATTGTTTCCTCTACCCAGACATCTTTACAGTCTTCTCTGGTTTTCTTTCTTTTTTCTTTTCTTTTGTTCTTTTTTTTTTTTTTTGAGACAAGGTCTCACTTCATAGTGCAGACTGGCCTTGAACTCTTGGCAATCCTCCTGCCTCAGCCTCCTGGGATTATAAGCATGCACCACCATGCCTGGCTTTTCTGGTTTTCAAGTCTTGTGTTAAATGCTACTTCCTCCAGGAAGACTTTCTTGATCCTTCCATCCTCCCTCCTCCATGACCTTCCCTTCATCTGACCCGTCTGGAGGCCCTCTCCCCATCAGAACTTCCTCTTCCCCAGTCCCATTCCTCCTTGTAGCCCCACTTCTGGCCAACTAGACCAACCAATGAGCGCCCTCCTCTCTGTCTGCCAGCAGAGGCCTACTTAAGAAGGCCTGGAATCCATCCGGCTGTCTGTCAATCTTACATTCGTTCAGTACCTCCTCTGAACACAAATGGTGGAATTTCAGGTAGGAAAGGGCTTCAGTTAAAAGAATTTAAGAAGAAGAGCCCAGAAATCACACCAGAGGGGCAGCCATGATAGGGAACTATCTGGGGGTTGAGGTACAGGCTAACCCCAATGTGGTAGCCCCCTCTCTCATGCTCTACCACTGAGTCTGAGATCTCTGCTGGTGAAGAAATTTCATGTTTTCCCCTCATACAAGTCAGTAGGGCTTCTGCCCTATCCTCCCTAAAATGGAGGCTTAAGGGACTTGGAGGAGGTAGATAGAAGGCAAAGGACCGCCTCTGAGTCCCACTGCAGGTTGCAGCCGGGTGGACAGCAGAGGGCAGCATTGAGCTTCACACGGCCCAGACCGCCCTCTTTCTGCCCTCAAACACTCGGTCTGGCGACTTCCCCAGTCAGATCCTCCGTTGCACAGATGGGGAAACTAGCCAGTGGAGGGACGGAGAAGGGTAGGCAGCAACAAGCCCGGGGCTTTGCCTTTGGATTAAATAGTTGCACCATTTAGAATGTAGGAGGTGGATTTCTTTTTAGGGTCGAAATTAGCTTCAGGAAAAAGGGTGGCAGAAACCGACTCAAGGAGCTGAGGAAAAGGGAAGCCCCGGCTTGGGCCCAGACTTCTCTTCCCTAGTATCTCTCCTGCTGATATTTGGGGTCAGCGAGCGACCTTCCTCCCCACGCCCAGCTCCCGTCCGGACCAACTAACCTCCGTCTCCTGGCTACTGCACTCTCTCCCTGTGTGACCTGGGCAGGTCCTTTGCCTTCTGAGAGCTCACATGATCTCCCCCTTCCCTTCCCACTCCACAGGTAGGTCCAGGTCCCACTCTGTCCCCTCTGCAGCCTTGGACAGGCCTCCCGCTTCCTCCCTGTATCTGTAAAATGGGACTAAACACAGCACGTACCACAGACTCAGGAGGAGACAGATCCATGGGGGTGTGGGAGCAAGTGGGAGGGACTTCGGCGCCCCCTCCCCAGCGTGCGAGCGGCTGTGGGGTGACAGGTTGCTAAATCTGGGTGTCTGAGCCGGGCATGGCGGCGCATGCCTGTCACCCCGGCACTCTGGGAGCCGGAGGCAGGAGGATCACCACGAGTTCGAGGCCATCCTGGACTACACACCGAGACCCTGTCTCGAAAAACCAAAAAACACGTTTGGGTGTCTGCGCTCAGAATTCACAGGAAGAGCCAGCCCCTCTGCAGGAGCACAAAGTGGGTCCCCCAGAGGAGGACTTTCGCTCAGAAACAGGAAAACTCCGGGTGAAGGGTGGTTCCACACAGGCAGGGCCTGAGGTCCCTCGCGAAGGCTCCTCGGGAACGGGGCCTGCAGCTCCGGCTTCGTGTTTGCGCCCAGGGAAGCTAGGTCGAACTATCACCTTTCCGAGCCTCAGTTTGCCCTCCGGCCCGCGTGAGCCCTCCCCGCCTTCAGCTCGAAGACCGGGTGGGCGCAGGGGTCCCGGCCCCCCTCAGCCGGTGCCCCCGGGGCAGGCGGAGCCGCGCGCGGGCCGGCCCAGCCCGCTCCCGCCCGCCGCGCCTCCCCGGGCGCCCGCATTAAAGCGCATATGCAAGCCATGAATTATCAACTGAAAGGAGTCAATTACCGGCTCTAAAAACGAGTGTCTGCGCCCGCAGCGCCCGGGGCCATCCGCCTATTTACGGAGCGCTTTCCCCCCGCCCGGCCGGCCGGCCGGGGAGGGGCCGGCGAGGGAGAAGCCGGAGAGTCGAGACGCGCGAGCGGCGAGCCGGGAGAGGCCGGGCCGAGGCGGAGGCGCGGGGCGCGGGGCAGGCCGGCAGGGCGGGGGGGGGCGGCCAGCCGTCCTGGCGGGACGCCGGGCTGCAGGCTGCGGCGCTGTCCGCTGCGGAGGGAGGCGAGGAAGGGCGGGACCGGGGACGAGGTGAGGATGGAGCCCGGAGGGGCTTGATGTGGGCGTCTGCGTGGACCCTCGGCACGAGAGAGACATGGCAAGAACCACCGTGGCGGGCCTGGGAAGCCCTGCCCCTCCCACCCCCAGCCGTTCCCTGCCCGACTCCGCTCACGCTTTGATTCTGGGTCTCCCCAGTTCAGCCTGAGCGCACACGCTGTTCTATTCCGAAGCCAGACCCGACTTCTCCACCAGGCAGCGGGCGGCAAGGCAGGGCCTTGTCCATCTTGCTTAATGTTGTCCCCTATGGAGGGCGCTCCGTAATATTTTCAGAAGAAAGAGGGAGGGTGGCAGGAAGGAAGTGAGCTGGGCTAGAGGGGCCTTGGGCGTGAGCAGAGCTGTGACCAGGATGGCAAGGTGGGCAGGCCCGGAGGGGGCCTCCCGTACCCAACAGAGGCCAGAAGACTTCGGTCAAGCGCCGTGCTGGGGTGAGCCACAGCGAGGGAGGAGAAGGCAAGAGCAGAGGGAAGGGGGGCCGAAGCCCAGTATTACCAGCCTCGGCAGTCACTGCCAGAGCCCCGCGGCTGTGTCCCGAGGTGCCCTGGAATACTGGGCCTCTTCTGGAAAGAGTGAGAAAGGGATCCCCCCAGAAACCCCAGGGACCGAGCAGCACCTGCACTGGGCCGGGGGAAGAGTCTGGGCTTGGACTCCACAGTCCTTTTCTTCTAGGGTGTGATCTCAGGCAACTCTTGACTTTTGAGCCTCAGGCTTCTTGTCTATCAAATGGGCAGGATGCTGTCCTCATGCTATGAACAGCCTCACATATGCCCAGCATCTCCCCAAAGTCCTTATCCTTACCTGCCATTACCGAAGCTTACCAGCACCAAGCACTATCATAATGGATTATCACTGTACTCCTCATAACAGCTTTCAGAGCTGCTAAATCACTTTCAGGTGATGAAGTTCTGAGAGGCTGAGCTTGGGAAGCCGCAGCATCGAGTTGGAAGCCAGCTCTGACTCCAGAACCTCTTGAAGCCTCCCTGCCCTACCGAGTCTTCCGCCCAGTCCTCTGGGCTGTCTAGTCCGCTGAGTCCAGATCCACAGCAGGGTGGGGCCGGGGGTCACAGGCGAGCAGGGCAGTTCACGTCCGGTAGGGGCGGCCCCTGGAGTCTTGTTCCTGCCATGGTGTGGGCTGGGCGTCCAGCCTGATGAGTCTGCGACCCACCATGCCATTAGCAGGCAGCCAGAGGGGGTGTCTGCAAGCGCCAATGCAGGGGTTCCTGTGGCCGCTCGCCTATTAGTAGCTGGTGGCTTCACAGTGATTTATTGGGACTTCTTCATTTCCCCTTGGTCCGCTATAAACATATTTATACCACCAGAGTGACCGATAAATTTCCCTTATGAATCCCGTTATCTCCCCTATTAACCATTCGTCACCTTTTATGCGGCCACAACGGGCCAGGCCAGGGCACCAGGGCTGGGTGGGAGGCCTGCAGCCCACAGCCCCTTACCCCAGTGAACTCTTCACCTCCCCACTGCTCCACAGACAGGGCGGCTGCTGCTGCTTCTGAGCGTCTTCAAGGATGAGGACAGACTGGATCATGCAGGCCTTTGCAATGTGGCTTTCTCCAGGGTCTAAGAATGGGGAGTCCCTCTTGGTGCCCTCTGGAGTCTTTCCTACTATAACTCTGTCTATAGTGCACAGGATTCTCCTGGAGCTGCTGGTGCTTCCTCTTCTCCCCACCCTCAGCCCTCTGCCTCATTTGTCTCAGGGCAGCTGAAAGCTAAGACATGATTCAGTGTGATGCCAGAGGGGCCTGATGCTAGCTGGCATTCGCAGACTGCCTCGCTTGTGCCAGTCTCTTCCTGTATGTGACGCCAGGTGATCTTCATCACAGCCCTGGAGCCAGATGTTTATAGCTCCATTCGTCAGATAGAGATGAGAAAATAAGGCTCAAAGATGTTCAAGGAAGAGCCCAAGGTCACCTGGCCAAGGGGCAGAGCTATGATTTGGGGCTTTTCTGCTTCTGAATCTGGTGCTTTCGGTCACTGCAATACACAGCCTGTTGAAGTGCCCTAAGCCCGCGAGGTTCATCCAAAAAGTTTTCCAGCAGAGAGTACTCTGGAGGGAGAGCGGAAGGGTGAGTGGGGAGATGGGGGCAGGGCCGTGAAGTGAGGTGTGAACTCGTCCTTTCCAGTTGGAGAAATGTGGACCCCCATTAAGTCAAGCCCTGAGCTTCTGGAGGTAGCAGGCAAGGTCTCTACAAGCCTTAAAGCATCTGTCTGGCCACATCTGGAAGGGACCAGAGATTGGGCCAATAGACCAGGGTCTGGCTCAGACCTTCTCAGCTATGTACCTGGGATGAAGCCCCACCTGTCTCTAGGCTTCAGCATTGGGAGGCATGGCGAGTTCTACCTTCTGAGCATCGGCTATGCCAGCTTCCTCAGAAGATGGCTGTGTATGTGGGGGCGGGGTACATGGGAGTCCTGTTTCCTCCACTTTCACTCACAAATTCAGCTCCTCTGGGGTTCAGACTATGGAGAAGAATCTTGAGATTGAGATCTATCCTCCTAAGCCCTGGTATTTCTTCACAAGCTCAAGGGGAGTGGACATAAGTGGGTACTTTTATTCTCATTTTATGAATGAGGAAACTGACGTGCACAGTGGATCTGAGCAAGAACACAACCTTGAGTTAAGGTGTATGTGGCTGGGAGGGGACTCAGCAGCATGAGAGCTGGAAGGTAGCAGAGAGGAGCTAGAAGTGGGGTGTATACAGTCTGCTGGGTCTGGGTGGCCCGGGAGGGGAAGGAAGAGCTCTGGTCTCTGAGGAAAGTCCAGTTACTCTTGACCCAGAAACAGTGTCCTGGGAGGGGGTGGCTGGGGCAAAGGGGATTATGGCCTTAGCACCCCAAGCAACAGATTCTCCTCTGAAAAGAGGATGCGGGAAGGTCATTCTGGCCATTCACCTTCCTCCCATGGTCCCGTCAGGGGATGGTTATGAAATCTAGTCTGTCTACATTCATCCTCCCCACGCCCCATGGGGAGACAGCCTGTGCTGGGAGGAAGGAGCCCGGGCATTCAGGCCCCAATTGGCCACTGACCTGCTGTGCAATCTGAAGCATGTCTGGCCCTTTCTGGGCCTTACCTCTTAGAAAGTCTCCAGCTCAGACCTACCATGTGCCGTGAGGACGGCCCTCCCCTTGGACCAAAGCACCCACCAGGGGAGCAGATGCTTTGGGAGCCTCACCTGCAGCTCTTCTCAGCTTTGTTCTCTCTTTCTCTCTGCTTGCCTTCTCTGTGCTACCATCTGTCTGTCTGTCCACCTTTGTCTCTGATCTGATGACCCTCCCTCTACCTCCTTGTGTCCTCTCTTCTCCACAAGGTTGGTCTTCCCGCGGTGGGCATAGGGCCTGGATCGTGTGTGAGAGAACATGTGTGTATGTGCATGCGTGCACACACGCGTGTGCTCCCTCTGCCTTTCCCACCCCCTCCTGCCCTCTCCTCCCACACTCACATGCGCACACACACACTCTCTCTCTCAGTCATTTTCAATGTCATAAATTTCCACGTCTCTCTCCTCCACTCGGCTATTACCTGCGCCTCCGTCACCGGGCAGTGCTCTCGCTCCCAGATGGGCTAGGCCATCTCCGCTTTGCAAATGACTCTGGGAGAGAGAGGCAGGCAGGAGGGAGAGAAAGGAGCCAAGAGACAGACAGATTGAGAGAGAAGGTGGGCAAACAGAAGACAGTGGCAGGAGAGAGGCAGCCCCAGGAGGGCTCAGCCCCTTCTCTTCTCCAAATACAAAGGCCACTGCCAACAGGCACCCCCCGGCACCTGGCCAGGACAGGCGGTGGTGTGCTGAGCTGGGTGGAGCCAGGTCACCAGCTCTGTTGCCTCCCAGTGTGGGCCTTGCTGCGGTCCTTGGGAGCCCTAGACTCCCATTTCTCCTGTCTGCCAGCACTGTGCTGGGGTGTGCCAGGCTCCTGACAGACCCCTACGCCCTCCGGGAAGGGGGTCCTCTGCCGGCAGGGGATAGGATTTGGGGTCCCACAATTGAGAGGAAGCCGCCCTCTTCCTTCAGAATTGGAGTTCTGGGTGCAGGATACTCCTCAGACTGGGTTCCTCAGGACCATGAGACGTGTCCCCCTTCACTGCCTTCCTGGGGACCCTCAGCTCCCTCAGGGCTGGTCCTTTGGATGGGAGCTGGGTTGGAAGTCAAGCAGCCTGTCTTGGGCACTTCTGGACACCCCCTGGGAGGGAAAGTGAGCAAAGGAAGGGCCACAGCAGCCAGGCTAAGAGACCGCAGGCCCGCGAGGTGCTGCGGGAAGGACTCGTGCTGCTCCAGCTGGTGCTGCTGCTGCCTGCTGCCGTGAGTGATGGCCACAGTCGGTGGGAGGACACAGCCCTGCAGCTGACAGCAGAACCTCCCTCTCAATACCTGTGATTGTCCCTGCACTTCCCAGAGTGACCGAAAAATGTGAACATGATCATGTCTGTCTCTGGCTCAGAGCCTCAGAGAGCTCCACATCTCACTGAGAGCAAACACGAAGTCCCTTCTGGCCCCATGCTCGTCTCTCCACTTGCTTCTGCCCACTAGCAAGGCCTGGACCAGCAGCAGCGAACCCATGGCACATGTGCCGCAGCGGGCTGTGTGTGTCACCAAAAGCTCTGAAAGGTCCACCAGTGCTGGCCTGGACTGCCCATCGGGGCCTCTGTGCTCCGTTCCCCTAGCACGAGGCTGTCCCCTCAACTCCAGCCCAGTGTCACTGCACGGAGAAGCTGACCCTGACTACCTTATCAAGTGACAGGCCACCCTGTTCACCTCTAGAACAGCCTCCTGCGTAATTATCTTGTGGCACTTTTTACACATTTTGTCCTTGTTTATTTAGCTGTTTTCCAGCTTAGTGTCTGGCTCCTCCGATAGACTGTACCTTCTGTTGACATCAGTAACTGTGCTGCTTATCAGAGGCAGCACCTACCACAGCATGAGCCTTTAAGAAATATTTGTTAGCTGAGTATGGTGGCACATGCCTGTAATCCTGCAGCACTCTGGGAGGCTGAAGCAGGAGGTCCAAACATCTGAGCCATGCCTGGGCAACTTAGTGATTCAGGAAGACCCTGTCTCAAAAAATAAAAAGGATTGGAGTAATAGTTCAATACCTCTGGGTTCCATACCCAGCATGGGGAAAAAAAAGTATTTATTTGTTTTTTGAGACAGAGTTTCACTATGTAGTTCAGGCTGGCCTCAAATTCACTGTGATCCTTCTGCCTCAGCCTCCCCAGTGCTGGGATTACAGGGATACCCAGTTTAATAAAAAGTATTTATTGAAATAGTGGTTTGGTTGGGGATGGATGTTGGGATGGATGTTGAACTAGGCTGGTGGTCCCGGATCACTGTCCGTCTGGTAAAATTTGTTGAAACCTCAGTATGGTAGATCCCATCCCCACAGGGAAAGACATCTTGCCCTGATGCTGGGAAGTTAGCTTATGATCAGGGTCTGGCCTCAAAAAAGAGTGTTTCTTATTGAAGCCAAGCCCACACATGGGACTCCCTCTATCTCTGGGTATACCTATATGCACACATACAGACACACACACACAGACACACATGTAAACTTGAACACACACACTCCTCTCCATGCGCAGAGTGGTCTAACATAAGCCACACACACAGAGTCCTTCACAGATGCTCGTATACACCAAGGCGCACAAAGGGACAAATCTAGTTACCCACATTCCTACACATGCCAGACGCTCCACAGGCACATTTGTGAACAGATGTACACACACACACATATGCACATGTTCCTATAAGTATGTGCTTATGTGTGCAGAGTCATCAAAACCAGCATAAACACTTAGAAGATACCTGTTTACTTGCTTTCTTGCTCATGAATCCATCCCATGGAGTAAAAGCCCGGGCTTCAAGCACCACTCTGGCGTTGGGATATACTACACTGTCTGGCCACACACACACACACACCCTGCTGTACTGCCCCAGCCCTCAAGGGCTTGTGAGAGACTCAGACTTCCACAGACTTACTCTGTGGCCAGAGGCAATCTCAGCTGGGACTGGGGTCAGGACTTGGTTTGTGGACAAGGTCAAGGTCTACGGGGTGACTGGGGTGCTGCTCCTCTGGGACCAAGGTCAAAGGTCAGCCAGGGACTGAGATTTTTCTGAATGACTTGTCTCTGCTCACAGGTGTGTCTACCCCGAGACGTGCCACCCCGAGGTGCCGCTGGCAGGGCTGAGACTCAGGGTCCTTATCGTGAGCCTCTGCAGCTGGTGGAAGGTGGGGGGGGCAGGTGGGGGCCAGGCCTGGGCAGATAGCTGTGAGGTACGTTTCCATCTCCACGGGTCGGGCGGGCGAAGCCATTTCCAATCTGCTCTCTATCATTTTCAATATCATTAATCCCAGACACTCTATTTTCCATGCCTGCGCAGCCAGGCCCCCGAGTGTGCGCTGTGTAAAGTGACACATATTCATCACCGGCTCGTGGCGCCGGCGCCGACGCTGATACAATATTAGTGTTGCCCCCCCGCTTGGGGCCCGCTCCGCCTGGCTCCCCGATGGCACGAATCCATCACCTGGAGCCCGTGTCACTTTCCCCAGCAGCCACATTTGTTTGGGCACTTAGGAGGTAATTGTGGCACATTAGCTGGGGTGGGGAAGGGTGCTGGCCCCCTCTGAGGAGGGGGAGGCTGAGGCTTCTTCACAGCTCAAACCCACCCTGGCCTGGTCCAGCTCCTGGGCTCTGGATGGGATCCTAAATCTTGAATTCTTGCTCCTACAAATGCATGCTTATGTGTCCGTGTAAATACATGTAAGTTCTTGAGAAGAACTCCATGTGGGAGAGTCCCCAGTTCTGGGCCCACCGGGAAGTCTTTGACAGGTTCCCCAGCTGCCTGGGAGCTCTAGCTGGGTCTAGCTGAGGGCTTCTAATGGGGCTGAGGTTCCACTGGTGAGGGCTTTGGAGCCTTTCCTTGCCAGCTAGTCTCTATCCCAGCACTGAAACTCAGGTCGTGGCAACATGTGTCCCATATGGAGAGGGGGGAGGAGTGCTGCAGGAGGGAAGAGACACTTCCCAGCGCTTGGGAGCCCAGCCCCGAGGGACGAGGGACGATCTGGCCCTGCCCTGGAAGCCTGGGCCTGAGAGGGGAGGCGCCCACTGTGAGAGGTGTGAGGTGGCCCAGCCCTCAGGTGGACTATCTGAGTCCAGCTGGAAGGGGATGTTACCAGCAGGACCACTCGAGATGGCCCAGGTCAGGGTTCTTTTGGGAAGACTGCCTGGAGGTGGTGAGCTAGACAGAGCTTCTAGATGGGGAGGCCCAGAGTGGCTGCAGAGGGAGGAGCGGCAGCCAGGGTCATCGATCTGAGAAGAGGCCAGACCATGCGGGGCATGGGTTCTCCCTACCCAGTCTGCAGGGCTAACACCCATTAACCTCATCAGCAGACAAATTGCCCGTCTTGTCAAATTTCCATTTAAAATGCAAACTCGATTTGACAGAGTAAACCTAGCGGAGGTGGGAGCGAATAATCCAGTGGAGGCTCATTAGCAAGGCCCAGTGAGAGGGGCCTGCTGGGATGGCCTAACGAACATGCCGCGATGAACCTCCCAGCCTGTTAACATTCACCACCGTTCAATATTCTTGACTCACATGCCCTACTTCCCCCTGTCCTGTTCCCCAGGAGTCAGGGACCCCAGCTGCCTACCACCATCTCTAGGAAGGTACCTCCAAGGACTTTGGAAGTGTCAAGAGCTGGGAACTGACCCTGCCCCTCTGCTTGTCCACTCAGTGGCCTTCTGCAGTAACAACAGCAACCATCTCCTCCCCAGTCCCCACTAGGACCCTTCATGCTCCTTGTCCTACAGGACCCTGACTGTAGGTGTTCTGCGAATTGCCATTATGAACTCATTTACAACTGAGAATCTTGGGGCTTGGGGAGGCTGCCCGGCTAGAAAGTAGCAAGCAGTAAGAGCGTTTGAACCCAAATCTATCCAGCTCTGAGAGTTACTTATGACTGCAGCACAGTGCAACCTTCTTGGACTGTAAATGGATGTCCTTTCCTGTGCTTCCCTAGCTTCAGTGCTGCCGTTAGCTGGCTGGAGCTAAGAAAAGTGAATTCTTTTTGAGCCTCATTTGTCTCAATCTGTAAAAAAATGGGTGAGCAACAGCTGTTCAGCTTGAGTTAGAGTAAGCAGTATTTTAATCAGTTTATAGTTTCACGAACCCTAATAACTACTGCAGAAATATCTGCAGACAACTTAGCTGGAGGTTGGGAGAGGGAGGGGTGGGTAAGAAGGGGAGAGAAAAAAGCTGGCTTTCCCAGGAAGCAGTGCAAACAGACCACAGGGACCTCTTGGACTGTAGGACCTGCGGAGCTAGACTCGAATCCCCTCCTGCCTCCTGAGCGCCGTACACAAGCCACTCTAGTTGGTCACTCTAATGGTCACTCCAAGGGCCTAGTGTGGGGCTGAAAGGTCTCCCACCCTGGTAAGGAGGGTGTCCTGGTGCAGAAAGTCCCACCCCCCGCCACTCCATTCTGTGTGTGGCGGCCACGCTGTTATTGCCTGTTAGTAATCACTGGAATAATGGACAATTAAGAGGCCCAGGAGAGCAGCCATGGAGAGTTAATAGCTGTTACCCCACTTCATCTTCCCTGGGGCACCCCAGCTCTGCTACCCACAGGCCTGCCTGTAGTGCCTCCAGCTAGGCTGGGGCTGCAGATGTCCCTGCTGCCACCTGGGGCGCTGTGCTGCCTGGCCACACCAGAGCTGGTGCAGGATGGGTCACTTCAGGTGAGTGTCTTCTCTGGGGCTCATGGCCTGTCGCTGGCTTTGTAGGAAGAACCTCCTTATCCCTAGTCTCTGCCTGTTCCCAATATCATTTTTCTATACCCATCATTTCCTACCATGATTCCTCCAGAGTCGAGTCTGAATTTCTCAGTTGATATTCAAGGCCAGTCATAACTGGCCTCAGTTTGCCTTCCAGTCTCTCTCATGGCACAGAATTCCCTGAACTCTCCTTTGCTGGCCTTGAGTTACCTCATATCCTTGTCTGGCGCCCCCTGTAGACTCGGCAGCCTCCTGAGGGTAGGAGCGCTTCTTCCTCTTCAGACCTTCTGTGCTCCATCCTTGCCCCTTGCTAGCAGTGGGCCACGTGGCACCGCTGTGAGACCCTGGACCCTGTGTGGGGGCAGCTGCAGAGAAGTGAGGGGTGGGTAGTGTTCTCAGCCTCCCCGCAGCTGTCTGCCAAGCCGTCCTCTGAGGCTGGCCTAATTCCCTTCAGAGCCCAGCTCCCATCTTCAGGGTGCTGCTTAGGGAGCTGAGAGCCCAACGCTAATGCCTAAGAAAGTCGTGGGTGGATTATAAAGCAGGGGGGATTAGGGCCAGAGCTGGTGGCTCATGCGGGAGGGGAGCCCCTCCTCCTGAGGAAGAGGAGGCTAATCCTGCTTAGTGACTGAGGAGATGGCAGGGCTGAGTGGAGCCTTCTTCCATCCACTTTGCCGCCCAGGACCAGCAGGAGTGGCAGGAGGAAGATCCATCCACTCCCTCTGTCCTCCACACATTTGGTCCCTGGTGTCTCCTCAAACCATCCTGCTCCCACATTGCTCCCACCTCTAGGTAACCCCAGATTTCTTGTCCTTCTCTGCCCACCAAAACTGCCCTGTCTAGCCATATCCCCCAACTTTCTCCATGCATTGAGCCCCCTTGTGCCCCGTCTGGGCAGTGCCCACACTGCCCAGAAAATTCGCAGTGGATGCTGTGGAGCTGCCTAGATAGCCTTTGAGGCCAACATGACCATTTCTGCAGCCCCTGGGAGTGTTGGCTGCTGACCACTCACAGTAGAGAACCATCCTTAGCTACCTCACCCTAAGTTCCGCCCTCCTCAGGGGCAGTCCACAGGTGACTGATCGGTGCAAGAATACAAAGCTCTGGCCACCTTACTGCAGTCTGGGACAACTCTAAAAGGCCATTCCAGCTCTGGATTGGGCTGTGGGATTGGCCAATACTGCATCACAGCCCACCTTCCTCTGGCCAGTCCTGTACCCCCCACTGCCTGACATGTCATGATTCGCCAGAGCATTCTCCATAAACCTCCTCTAGACTGCCTCTCCAATCTCTGCGAGAAGTCTTGTTCTTCATTTTCTTCTTTAAGTCTCATGTTCAAAGATGGAAGAAGATAAGGCTGATCTATAACCTGGATTCAGGAGCTCCTGATCTAGATAACCAGCAATTCTTCCCTGAGGATGAATCCTCAAGCTCCTCTGGTTTCAATGACAGCCACATAGACTGAGGGTGGAGAGAGGTCCTGAGTGCCTAGTCTGAAAGGGGAGGCAGATTCTGTCTCGGGAGCCAACCGGGGAAAGAGAAAGAAACAATCTTGGTTTGAGAGCTCAATCTGAGGATGGAGGGAGATCACACCCCTGGGATCTGGTCTGAGTGGAAGAGAGGAACTCTGATTGCGCACCAGTTCTGAGTGGGAGGAAGGACGCTACATAGAGCTGACTCTGAGGGGCAGACTGGCTGCTAGACCAGGAGAAGATGCAGGCTGGACGCAGACTGCTTGCTCGCCTGGGGCCCTCCAGCCCCATCCGCCCAGGTCTTCCCTTGCCTTGCTCAGCATGCTCTCCAAGGAATCAGCAGCTATCCTGTGCCTGAATGTGGCAGGATGGGGTTCTAAGTCAATACTGGGGTGCGAGTGAGAACAGTAGAAAGGACACCTACTAGGGAGCTCCTTGGCTCCATTAGGCTTGATGTTCTGTGGGAACAGGATATTCTGGATGGAGGGCAAGTCTGGTCCGAGGGTAACTGGAGAGCAGGGGCAGGGAAGTGAAGGCATTGACCTTTGAGAGTCAGTTTGGGATGTGGGGGTCAGTTGAGGGGGACCACTCCCACTCTTATCCCTTCCTTTGATGGACAAATGCTAACGACATTACCAGCAATTGACCAGAAACGAATAAATAATTCAGTCTGGCCTGAAAACGGGAGAAAGGTACTTAAATGCTATTGACAAGTCAGTCCCCAGCCTCATTACCCATGCAGACTCAGGCCTCCACATCGACCATGTCCCCCGATTCCTTCAAACCCCACTGTGGGCAGCCTCAGGCTCCCTCCCACCCACCTGGCCCAGGTTGAGTGTGTGGAGGGTGCCCCAAGGAGACTGGGTGGAGAGTGGAGGCTTGTGGCTCAGGGTAGAGGACCCTTCACTAAATTACAGGAGTTCCCTAAGGTTTTCCTTTCCTCAAACACTCGCAACAGCCTCTGTTTGGAGGAAGGGTGTCCCTGGCAGGTCCCTCTCAAGCCCTGCCCCACGTGTGCCTGTGGGAAGGGGGCACGCACATGTGCGCATGCAGAGTAAGCCCACAGCTGCTGCCTCTCATCCTCTTCTAGGACACAGGCAGAGTGGTGACCCCCTGGGGCGACTGTCAGTCACTGTGCCCTCGGGGAATACAAACTCATTAAACGTTTCCCTGCCCTGTCACAGGGGCCTGAGTCCCCGAGTTAGGCCTGAGGAGGAGGCAGAGGAGGAGGAGGAGGAAGCAAATGTGCAGCTGATTCTTTAAAAGCAACATCTTGTATTTCTGACCTGGGAGAAGAGACAGGATTGTGGAGGGTGAGGATTACCCAGGGAAGGCCCTGGCTCTAGCTTTCTGGGGAGGTGGCGTTTCTGGCCCCAACAGCATATGTGTAGGCAGCTTCCCCAGCAGCAACTCTGCAGAACAAAACCTTTCTATTTAAGACTCCTTCTCTTCCTTAGCTGCTTTGGTCTGCCTTTCCTTCAGAAAGGATGTCTCTTCTGGCATCATCTGGCTGCTTCAGGGGCTTGGAGAGACTCTGTTCTGGAGGCTTCTCCTCTGGGGCCAACATATTTATGTCAGAGTCACGGAGCCTCTTGTAAGGTTCACAGTCAGATGCCCACAACACCTCCTGGTCAGAGAGGAGAGAGCCTCAGAGAACTTCCACTTAAGCCTGGATCCTGAGCACAGACCTGGGGGAGGGGAACTTGGGAAGGAGGCTATGACTGGGGTCTGGGCGTCCAGGATGCTCCAGTAGGTATAAATGGCTCCACTACAGCCCACCCAGGAAATAGTCCTAAAGGGGACCTATCCCTTGGTGAGCCACATAGCCCGGACTCTGGGTGCGGGCAAAGGTCTTGTACCAACCCAGTGCCTATCACTGGTAGCCACACTTATCTCTTCCCTCCCTGTGGGGCTGGGACCCTGCAGTCTGTAGAGTTCTTGCCGGGGTCTCCAGTCCTCACCTCTCTCTTGGTCTTCTCTCTGCTGCCTCCCAGAATCTTGCCCCCAACAGGGGCTGGGTCCAGTTTCCCTGAGCCAGCCCCTTTTCTCCCTCTGCCCCCACAGAGGTCCAAGGTCTCCTCAGACCTCCCACTCCCAGTACCCCGTGCCCCACCTCTGGAGTAGGCTGAAGAACTCATCATCCATAAGGCCCTTCTTCCTCATGTTCCTTCCCACAGACATGTCCCACAGGGAGTCATTTATCCAGATCGACTGGCTCTCCTCCGTACAAACATTCGCAGGAGCATTAACAAGCCTAAAACCCAATTAGCCTTCAATTACTCAGGCCTTAGCCAGATTTTCTGTGGTGGGGACAGGCGGAAGGAATCTGTTTGGCACTGCCTGGGTGGGAGCCTCTTCCTTCTCTGGGCCAGCTGCCCCCACAATTGCCAGTCCTGTCACAGCCCGGCTGCTCCCCACTGCTTTCCCTCATGCCCCACGCAAGCATCTACCACTAAGCTACACCTGACCCCCCATCACTCTTTAAATAATTATTACTCTGAAACGTAAACAATATGTAGTTTGAAAAGACTTTTAAAAACAATGTAGAAGAATAAAAGGTGAAAAGCTAAATTCTCTGCCCCATAAATCCCACTGTCAGTAATTTGGGGGTTCTTCCCCCACGTTCAATTCTATCTATCTGCACATGTGGTCATGAACACACAAACACACATCCCACATAGTTGTAAAGGTTTTTCATGTATTCAAACTGGGATTATGCTATTCATATTATTTAACGATCTACTCTAGTTACTGGGCAATGACATCTTATTTAATTTGAACTTCTCTTTCCCTCATCTGCCTTCCTCTCTTCTCCCTTAGTTGTCTCCCACCTTGTCCCCCCAGCTCTTCTCTTTCCTCACCTCCTCCTCTCCTTTCACACCTTCTTCCCTACATCCTCTCATCCTTCTCCTTCCCATCTCTATCTTCTTCACCCTCCTCCCTGGTTACTGCAGCCCTGGGGGAGGGGCAGTCAGAGCAGCTATTAGCTCTGCCCCCTCTAATACTCTGAGTCCTACTCGCCTCTTAACACCTCCCTGAGCCCAGGCCTCTAAGCATTATCTCCCCCTCTTCTCCCTCTAATCACCAAGGCTTATTTCTGATTTTCTGAAGTGACAAGGAGCTGCTTTTGGGGGAGGGAGGACTGGCAGGCAGCATCTCCTAAGACTGAGGGAGGAACGGATACAGGGAGGGAGGCCTGGCTGATGGGATGTAGCAGCAGAGACTCCAGTGGGGCCTTCCTCACTCCCTTGGAACAGGTAGCCCCAATTCTCCAGCCAGCTGCTTCTGCCTTCACTTCCTATGCTTATACTTCCACCCTTAGGCGTTCTTCAGGCTGGATTCCATTTCTCTGTTTTCCTTTGAGAAAAGGAAAGTGACCTCACTTCTTTCCCAAGGGACCGTCTGCGGACTCCCTGGTCCTCTATTGCTCCTCCTTCTCCTGCCCCTGCCACCACCCTTCAGGAGAAGGCAAGATCTGGTAACACCGCTCCATCTTCTCCTACCCCAGTCACTCCATTATCTCGGAGGTGGGAAAAGCTTCCAAGCTCCAAAGGCCTCATCTGCTTCCCACCTTGTAGGAATCCTGGTCTCCCTTCCTTGTCCCAGATCCATGCTTCCTAAAGCTCAGTGAATTGGCATAAATGTAATTAAGGACAGCAGCAAATCTCTTGGCATTTTAAAGGCATGTAAGGTTTAAAATACATGCTGGGGGCAGAGGTCTCAAAAGGGGAGGCAAACCTGAGTGCCAGTTCTCGTCCTGCTGATGACCCTGGATGCTCCCCTTGATGCCTCAGAGCCTTGGTTTCCTTGTCAGCGCCCCCCTAGACCATCTAAGAGGCCCAGCAGGAGTACCTGACTCCTTCCTGCCTGAAGTGTTCACCCTGCACTAATTTAATTACATGGCCTAACTGGGCCCAGGCTGGGGAGGTGGTTAATGGCAGCTGCAGAGACAGCAAGTAATCAAGAATTAATTAAGCATTTCTGGGGATTCCCAGTCTGGTCTGGGGAATCCTGGGAGCCTGGCTGTGGCTGGATGGAGAAGGCGGGCTTCCCTAGCGTTCCCCCTGCCTCTTCAAGGTCGGGAAGAGTTGGCCCTAGGTCCAGAAAGGCTCTGAGTCCAGGATTGCCACCAAAATAGTCTCTGGTCATTGGGGGTATGGAGCAGAGGGCTGGGCTGCGTGGAGTCGGACAGGTGCCTAAGCCAGTGGGTCTGGACACATCTGTCTAAGGCTTGGCTTGTGCCGAGGTCTGGCTTGGTTAGGCTCGTGGGTGGAAAAGGAAATGTGGGGCTTTGGCCTCTGGGCTTGGAATCAGGCAGCCCTGAGTTTCAGTCTCAGTTTACTGCAAAGCCGGTGCTGTTGGACAGGGCCTTCTCTTCCCACTTGCCTTGCCTTTGCCCCAAGGCCCGTCCCCTCGTCCTTCCCAGTGAGTGCTGGCTCCTGCAGCTCCTCAGCTTTTAGTGGACACACACCTCCTTCTCTGAGCTCACAGTCGCTATCAGCTCACCTGCGGTTATTTTCTGCTCATTTATTTCTTGCGTGTCCGCCTGCCTCCTCCACTAGAATTAAGTGCCATGGAGGCAGAGCTGGGCCTGGCTCACTGCTCCATCTTTAGAATCTGAAGCAGCAGCGCTGGGTGCAGCAAGTGTCTGGAGAACGAAGAAACCTCTCTGAACCTGTTCGCTCGCCTGGAAAACGCGGATTAGACCCTGCAAACTGCGAGGTTCGGGGATTTAAAGAGTGCTCCTGGGAAGCGCCGAGCACCGGGCCGGCCACCGCGGAGGAGCGGCCAGGTCGCCGCTCGGTCCGGCGCACCCGAGCTCCACGTCCCGGCCCCGCGACGCCGCCAGCGCCAGGCCCGCGCCCCGCGCCCCGCCCGCCGCCGGCCAGCTCCTTCCCAGCCGCTCCCGCGCCGCCGGCGCTTTGAAGTCCCAATCCGGCAAATAGAGTCAATCAATTATGAAGGGAACAATCTGGCGGCCCCTCGGGGAGCGGCGGCCGAGCGATCCCGGGGGATTAGGCCGCAAATCGCGCTGAGCCTCCCTAAGTGACAGCGAGAGAATCGCGCGCGGCGCGGCGGCGGCGGCGGCGGCGGGAGGGAGCGCGGCCGCTAACCCGATTATGCAGATCCGCGGGGGGCGCGGATTAGGCCTCGGGCGGCTCGCCCTAAGCGGCTCGCGGATTTGGGAAAAGTTTACTCCGGCGGAGGGGGCGGAGACTCCGGGACGGCCGGACTTCTCCCAGCTGGGCGAAGGCCGCACGCAGGCCCGGGCGGGCACGCGCAAGCACGCGCGCGACCGGGCTGCAGGACCCAGGCGTGCACGGACACACCCCCGCGAACGCACACGCCCGGGCTCGACAGCTCGCGTAGCCGGCCCGCGAGGGCTCACACACTCGGCGCGCGTTTGTGATCACCTGCCGCGTTCAGCTGCGGAGCCTCCCCGGGGCCCCAGGAGAAACCCCAGCGACGCTCAGAGGCCGTGCAGATTAGGCCCAGGGCCTCGCGCCTGCCCTCAGCCGCCGACCTTCCCCGCCACTCCTGGGCTGGAGGACCAGGGTGTGCGCCCGTGTGTTCCTGGTGTGGGCACGTATCTCGGGTCTGGGTCCGGAGTCCTTTTCAGGGCAGGTGGGAGTCACTGTGGTACATGGAGCTGGGAAATAGGCTACTTTCCCTTGGTGACTCTGGCTAGGAGGTCATCTCTGCAGGACGAACTAGGGAAAGTGTGTGTGTGTGTGTGTGTGTGTGTGTGTGTGTGTGTGTGTGTGTAGGGGGTGCTGTCCAAAACATTCCTCTCTAGGCTACTCTGGGCCAGTTGCTTCCTGGAGGGGGTCAGGGAGGAGGTTGAGGGGAGGGGGTGTGGCTTCTCTTTGTCCATCTGGGAAAAGGGCAGAGAACCCAGCTCTGAGCCAAGCCAAGGCAGCGTGTCAGGAACCCTTCAGCATCTTTTCATCTGTAGAATGGTCAGGGATTGCCCATGGCCCACAAGTGTGCTCACTCTCATTGTATTCCACAGTCTGTGTATGTCCATGGTAGTAACATGTATGTTTGTGTTTATAGGCAGTGACGTGTGTATTCGTAGCCCCACACATCACACATTGACCACAGATAGACATTCGTGCTGGACACACTATGACACAGCCTCTCTCTTTCTCTCTCTCTCACACACACACACTGAGCTCCTAATAAAGGTACTGTGGGCAGACAGTGGACACTGAACTGCTGTCATGGTGACACAGGGCAATTACTGTGGGCTAGAGGGTACCTTACCCCATGCCCTAGGCAGTGATACAATGACCCTGTGGTGACCAGATTGATGAGAAGAGAGGGGACAGGGTGAATGAATCTTAGGAAGCAGAGCACTGGCTGTTGTCCCCAGCCCCTATGCTGTATGCATGCGTGTGCCTGTGTGTGCACCACACCCACCTTTGTTGTCATTCGGAAACCAGAGTGTGTGTGGGGTGTGTGTTTATCTTCAGCATCTGGGGTGCACCTCGAAGTCTGGGCCTGACTCCAGGACCCTGGTCAGTGGAGAGAGTGTTCTATGGCAGAGTGAAGATATGCTCTGGGAGGCTGCTGGGGACAATGAGGGGCTGTTCCCCTCTTTGGGCCTGGTTCCCTTATTGGTCTGTTCTGCTCCAGCCTTTCTGATTCTGAATCCCTGGCAGAAGCTGGAGGAGTCAGGCCCTCAAGAAGAAGTGACACTAAACCCTGTTCTCCTGTACCAACCGGACAGGATTTGTCAGGTGGCCCCATTTCTAACCTCATCAAGGTGCCTGCCCCCTGGGGCAAACAGGCCCATTTCATGCTAAGGAAGAATTCCCCTGGCCACCAATGAGGGTAACTCTGATCAGATGGCTGCAGGGAATGCTTGGCCAGAATTAATCAGTGGCCAGGCTGTATGGGGAGAGGCCATGAGGGCAGGAGCCCCACCCCAGGAATGCGCAAAGAGAGAGATTCACCCAGCCTGTGGGACTGGAGGAATGAGAAGGGGGAAAGTCACCTTCCCACACACCCAGGGAGCCTCTAGGTGGGGGCTCAGCATGTTCTTAGCTGGCCTGCGGGTATCCTCTGCTCAGCCCTGCTCTGGATCAAATCCTGCTGCACCATCCAGTGGATGTGTACCTTTGGACAAGATAAAAGGTGTGCTCTGCCTCAGGCTTCATTTTTTTCCCCCAAGGGCGAGGGTGGGGGTGGGGGTGGGGGGTGTTTGCCCAGATCCTGGTGCCTGCTAGGCAAGTGCTTTACCACTGAGCTACATTTCCAGCTCCTAAGCGTTAACTTTAAAATAGGGATAACATGGTCATGGTGGCGCAGGCCTATAGTCCCAGAATTTGGGAGACCAACGCTGGAGAATCGCTGAGAGTCCGAGATCAGCCTGGATTACATAGTGAATTCAAGGCCAGCCTGAACTACATAGGGAGACCCTGTCTCAAAACAAAACGGAACAAAACAGGGATAAAATAATGCCTCCCTCCTAGGATCTTTATAAAGGAAATGTAAAGCGTGTAACAGAGTGGCTGGCACATAGTAGGTACTCGAACTGTGGGAACTTCTATTATTGTTACTGTTATTTTTAGTTCAGAACAGGCCTAGTGCAGAAAGAATCCAACAGCCATTGAGATTTTGACACCCAGCCGTGAAAATGAAGGAGGGGGAGACCCTTGGGATCTACCACAATTTCCCCCTCCCTATTCAGACTTCTCCAGGAGGATGAGCAGCCAGTCTGGGGCAGCCTGGCCCGAGGGTTGGGAGCCTGGGCTTCCTCTCCCCCTCCTCTCTAGCCCAAGTGTCTGCGAATTGGGGGTGGGGTGGGGAGCAGAGGCAGGACCTGCGGTGGCCCAGTGTCTCAGTTGGTTCAAACCAGAAGCCATTACCTTCCTGGAGGGAGAAGCCCATGGCCCATCTGAGGCCGGGGCAGGGGCAAAGGGGTGCAGATTGGAGTGGGACTCCAGGTCTGCCCCCCGGCCTGCTTGCCTTCTCCTGTCCCCTTCTCTGCCGAAGTCAAGAGGCAAAGTCCCTGCCCTTCTCTAGTTTGGGCAGGTCCTGAGGGTGGGGGCAGAGGGACCAGCAAAGAAAGACAAAGATGCATCACTGTACCTTCATAACTGATTGTGCCTACTGTGTGCTAGCCCCCAAGCTTCTGTTTACTTTGTATCCTTGACACAGCTGGAAACCAGCAGGGGTCTTTTCAAGATAGTCATCCAATTATCTAGCCCAGGGGCAAGACTGGGCAGTGGAAAGGGAGGAGTTGCATATGGGGGCAGGGACAGACTGGAATGAACTGGAATAGGGGGGTTGAGATTCCGCCTGCTGGCTTTGAGTGGCAAGTGTGCTGTTTTATGAAGATTCCCCCCCCTCCCCGTGCTGCCCCATTTGGAGTGATTCAGGACTGTGGGGCGGGCTACAGCTACTCCCTGACACTACCGCTGGATCAAGCCCAGGGAAAGCACTTGCCTATCAGATTCCAGGGCCAGAACCCACCTGAGCTCAAGATGACAATCTCTTGAGTCATCCGCACGGTGGGCGAAGGGGTCAGGACCAGCTCAAACTCTGGGCTTGGGCTGTGCGCACACTTCTACCAGGGACAGGATCCTGTCCAAGGAATTCCTGCACGGCCCTCATGCAGAGCATTCTGGGAAAGCCTCCTTTTGCCCCTTCAGTAAGAGCTGCCCTGACTTTTCCAGGTGCTGTGAACCGTCCAAGGGTGAACTGAATCGGACTCTTCCCGAATGATTGCCGCTGAGTCCTTGTGCACCTCACCCCCCACTCCCAGCTCAGCAGTAGAGATTGTTTTTGGAATCAAAGAAACCCAAGTTCAGGTTTGGGATGGCTGTCCACAAACTCTGTGATACTAAATTATTTGATCTCTCTGCCTCTCAGACTCCTTATCTGTAAAACGGGGATAGGAATAGTCTTTATTTCTGGTCTGTGATGAAGATGCAATGAGATAGTGACTGGGAAACATTTAGTGCAGATCCTGACTTAAGAACTAGGTGTTATTTTTGCTGGACTTCCCCATTTCTTTGTTTATAGAGCCTAACACAGGCAGAGGCCCCTAAGAGTCCCGTTGAATGAATACCAATTTCTGTGTCTTTCCTTTCCTTTCTTTCCTTCAGGTTTCATTTCCTTCCGTGTTTCTCTATCCCCATGTCTTGGAGGGAAGGGATCATAAGAACCTTTTGTGTCACTCTACATGCCCACCCATGAGCTTAGTTCTGCAGATGGTGCCAGGATCTACAAGCAACAGTGACATCTAAATATGGGGTCTGGCTGTGCACAGGAGGGCAGTCATTGTAAAGTTTTGGGCTCTGAAAGTTGTAACGTGATCTGCAAATTATCATGGAATTTGTGGTGGTGACAGACTTGGAAGTCAGTGATGGGATGTGCCCTGCAGATATTAACTGGCTCTGCAAACACTGATGAGATTTCATATTATTTCAAGCTCTGTGACAATGAGGGGTCTTGAGAAGGTAATGGAAATGCGCTTTGAGAACAGCGATGGCGAGTTGTGATGGGCTCTGGAAAAATGAGTTCCTACCTGTAAAGGAAAGGAGGCCTCCCCTGCAGTCCTAAAGAGCCAAGCTGTATCTTAGGATTCTGCACAGCATGAGTCCCTTCTCTTCTCTTCCAGGCCCAACTAGAGCTCCTCTGTCCATTTGTTCATTGGTGTTGGGGGAGGGGGTGGAATAGAGAAGTGAGACAAGGAGAGGAATAAGACTGTGTCTCTGCTCTCAGGGCTTTGAGAAGACAGAGTTTTAAGTAGCCAAATTTGGGGCGGAGGTTGTGTCTGTGATGATAGATCTGGTCCCAGCTCAGCAATTTGTGAAGTGGAAGGTGTCTTTCTACTCCAGAGGCTCTCAGAATGCTAAAAGGGTGTTTAAACCACACTAGGGCTCATGGGGAAACTGAGAAGACAGCTTTGCAAATCATGTCTTTCAGGCTCCAGCTGACTTTAAATTCTAGCTGGCACCTGAGTAGCTTGGTAGCAATTTAAATTGCATTGTCTGTTCTTTCCAGGTCGGGCCATATTAATTGAGAGCTCGGAGTCCAGGCGGAGCAGAAGCAGGAACCTGCTCTAGATGGGCTGCAGGGGACTGCTGAGGATCAGATGTTGGTTGAAACTGGCGATGGGGATGATGATCATGGAGGTGGCGATATGGCGCTAATGTGCTGATGGGGGCGTGGACAGAGCAGGAGTGTCGTTTATGGTGGAGGTGATGGGCACACCACAGTAACAGTCAAAAGGTGACAATGGATGCTATCTCCAAGGCAGTAGGGTCGCCTTAGTAATAACATCCTGGGTTGACCACTGGTTAAGACAGTTGCTAGCTATGTGACCTAAGGCAAGATCTTTTTATGCGTCTTGGTTTCCTCATCTGTAATAGAAAGATAATAACGCCTACTTCACAGAGCTGTTCAGATTAAATGAGCTCATCTTTTAAATCCTTAAAATAGTGCCTGGTATATAGTAAATATTATATAAGTGACGGCTGCTGTTACTATTCAGGAAGGCAGAGAAGGTGATGATGATGAAGGGGATGGTGGGGATGAAGCTGATAATGATAAGAACAGGAATAATAACAATAAGATTTGCTGAGCACTATATGACTTGTTAATCGCTGCAACCCTCTAAAGCAGCTACTCTTATTTCCGTGTTAAAAGTGATACAAGTGAAGCTCAGAGAGGTTAAACTGTGTATCAGAGCTAGCACAGCCAGGTACCAGAGGCGCTCCAGAACCTGCGTTCTTAGCCACTTGCCAAATGGTGACAAGATGGACAGAGATGGTAAGTACTGTGTCCATGTGGGAGCAGGGCTGTGGGTGGCGGGATGTTGGTGGGGGTGGCCTTCGTGGCAGCAGCAGTGGTCATGGAGAATGTACAGGTGACAGGTCATGCAGGGGCAGTACAGGCCTGCGATAAGAACATCCACTGGGCCTGCTGCAATGGCACACACCTGTAATCCCAGCCCTCTGGAAGCTGAGGCAGGATCACGAGTTCAAGGCAAGCCTGAGCTACACAGCAAGTTCAAGGCCAACTACATAGTGAGAGCTTGCCTCAGACACACACGCACACGCACACGCACACGCACACACAAATCCATTGGCAGAACTCCCAGTAGGGCTGTGTGACGCTGAAGGGAGGCTCTGCTGGGTTTCTTGCAACAGGGCGTGAAGATTCCTGGTCTTCCGTGTTTTGCTCTGAAAGCAAGAGAACAGCAAGGATGTCACTTTTGGTTCTGCATCTGGGGACTTGGGTCCCAGGCAGTGAAGTGGGAGGGCAACAGCCAGATCTCGGGGGCACCATGTGGAGGAGGCATGGACTGAGCTTTCCACTTGTCCTTCGCCAGCTTCCCAGGACTTGGCATCCTCTGACCCTGTAACTACCCAGTCCACACGTTTCCTGCCAGGGCTCAGTCCTCGCTAATGGAGCAGAAGTGGCGAGGTCAGCTGCTCATCACATCCCGGAGCTCTGCGGGTCTCACCTGTCCAGGGCCAGCTCTGGCCTGCTTTTTGCTTGATGCTGCCTTAATAGAGAATCCGCCTCTGCTCCGCCGCTCCCTGCCTGCCAGCCCATCCCTATTATCAGCACCATCATCGGCGGCAAATGACACTCTCGGAATCTTGACTCCAATCTGATGCCTGGTCCCCCGGGCTGTGGAGAGGCGCGGGCCAGCCAGGCTGGGGGGCTGGGAGGGGGTGTGCAGTAATAGGATGTGGCCGAGGACGGTATATTAGCAGCTCTGCAACTGCTGATGAGCCTTCTCCCAGCCCCTGTATGCCCATCCTCACTCTGTGGGGCGTAGCAAGAGGCCTGGGAGGCGGACAATTGTGGAGGTGGGGCTGGGCTGGCCATCTCCTAAACCCAGACACCCCACACCCTTGGGGGACCTGGAAGTGGGAGGGGGAGCAGGGAGGACACCCAGACATCTCTCTGACGATGTGTCTACGAGGAAGAGGTGCAGGGGAGCAAGTGGTCCTTCTGAGAGGGGATGATATTTCTTGTTTTTACCTTGGGTTTTCCTGGGGCTCCAGTCTGGAAGGAGCCACAAGGAGAGCTCCATCCAGCTTCCCTTCTCTAGTCGCTCTTTTTTTTTTTTTTTTGAGACAGGGTCTCACTATGTAGTTCAGGCTGGCCTCCAACCCTCCTGCAACCCACAGCACCACACCTGCCTTCTGGCCTCTTCTTTTTGTTGTTGTTGTTTGTTTTTGTTTTTTGTGGTGCCGGGGATCGAACTCAGGCCCTTGTGCTTGCAAGGCAAGCACTCTAATCACTGAGCTAAATCCCCAGCCCCTGGCCTCTTCTTGAATACTTGAGGGTATGTAAAGCTCAGCACCTCCATGGCCCGCCCATCTCACTGCTAATGCTTCCTCATTTGGAGCCCTGATTGGCCTTTCTTGGTACCAGGGTCCTGAGACCATTAAGGTCCCTCACCTACAAACAAGACAACCTCGCAGGGTGTGGAGACAGAAGGTAGGTTTCCAGTCAGCATCCCTGGACCTCACTGCTCCTCCTGGCCACAGATCTTCTGTCCTATGTATAATGTGTGTGTGGAAAGGTTATAAGAGGCTGGGACAGATGGATGGAGATGGCAGGGAGCTGGATAGAGTGGGCCTCACTCTGGGTGGGCAGAGGATATGGGAGTTCCAACCCAGCTCACCTGCTGGGTGATCATGGGAGAGTTACCCACTGCTCACCCTTATCCTGATCTCCTTGCCTTGCCCCTTCTGTAAGGGCTCCTGTTGAGAAAGGGGGTGATGAAGTCCCTCAGGGGGCTGGACGGATATAGTCTAATGAAACCCTTTTCCCCACACATATACTAAGCATCAAGGGGATGTGGGAAAATGAGACAAAGAGTAGATAATGAGCTTGGGCTCGGCTGTGTGCCAGGCAACAGGTGCACTGAGGTGGAACGAAGGGCTCTGTCCTGTCTCGAAGGGGGCCCGGCAGGTGAAAAGTCTGATTATTTGGGTCAGTTGGACAGCGCTCACTCCTGAGCCTTGCTGGGCCTGCCTGAGTGGGGGACCCTGGGCTAGGCAGGAACAGGAGGGAGAGGGGCCATGGCCAGGTCTGCCCTCCCCTCCAGGTCTAGGCCTCTGACTATGTCATTGAACTCCATTTGTTCTGCCTACTGCCTCCACCATGCCCCATAGTCCAGAGGCCACAGATGTCTAAGCTGTTTGCCTCTGCTGAGTGGCTGCCCTCAGTACTCCCAGCAGGGGCCTGACAATCAGTCATGAGGCTGGCGGTCCTCAGGGCTGGACATGCAGCCTCTTGGGCAGGGCTGACTGTGGGCCAGCAGGTGGCAGGTGGCTGGGAGCACCAGCCCCTGTTCACGGGCCCCCTTGGTGGCCTCTGTTCACTCCGCACCTTCCGTGGTCTCATAGGCTCTTCCCCAGCCCCCCTGTGCCTTCATTTGTGCCCAGCTCTCCTCTCCTCCATCCCTATGGCCTCCTCATCTGTCCTGTGCATTAGACCCTCTCACCACTGCCCCTCGGATCTGTCACCTGTCTCCCTCCAGCAGACCCTGCCCCGCTGCTCCTCCTCCCCCAGATCTGGGTCACACTGGCCCAGTCTTACTTCCCCTTGTCCTGGCTCTTTCCTGTGTTAGTCCCTTCCTCTTTCCCACTTCAGGGCTGAAAATCAGGATTTAGCTGTGAAATTCCATCTCTCCAACAACTGACCCTACCTCAGCCTGGCCACTTTCTTTTCCAGTTAGCTGCTAGTGGACAATTGGGAACCCAGGGTAGGATAGGTTTTTGATCCAACCAAGGGCACCTGGAGATGAGAGGAGAGGCGGATTTATTTGGGATTATAAAAATCCTGGCTGGGAGACCCTGGGGAGCACGCAGTTCTGAAAGTTTGGCAGCAGGGGGCGCCCAATCCTTGGCGACGTCTGGTTCATCTCCACTCTCAGAATCCACAGCTGTAATTACCCAAAGGGGTAAACGTTGAGTATGTGTGGGAACCCTAGAGGTCCCTCACTGGGGGTGAGCTTTGTCACAGTCTGGAGTTGGCCAGAATTGTTAGGTATTTAAAGAAACTCTTCTTGGGTCCCTAAATTACTTATTTGAAATCCTGGAAACATAAGTAAATGGGCGCTCCAGGCCCTTGAAGAAGGTGGTAGGAAGAGGTACTACGGTTCCCCCACAGAGAGTGTCACCTCCACTGTCCCAGCTCTCAGGGAAGCTGGCCATCTTGGTGGCATCTCCTTGTAAGCCTCCTCAGTTCAAAAAACTTTCACACCCACTCCAGCTTGAGGAGAAAGTAGTTCAAGGCCAGTCATGCCCAAGGTGTCCCCTACAGAGTTCCTGTCAGGTGCACTGTGACACAAAAGCGAGGATAGGGCGGGGAACGGTGGGCCTTCTCTGTTTGATGCTGGGTTCACTCATAAATAACGCATGCATGCGTGTGCACAGTGTGTGTGTGAGAGAGAGGGAGACAGGATCTTCTGTTCTCACCATGGATCCTGAGTGGTTCTGCAGTGTTTGCTTACCACCCACCCCTTCAAGAAGGGGCTGAGTGAGCCTGGAGGTCAGGTCAAAGCAACCGTGTGTGACATGGACTTCAACTAGGTGGAACAGTCCTCAGGGCCAGCACTACCGCCCTCTTTGTTTCCAGTGCCCCAAAGTTCATTGATTAAAGCGTCAGTTCTCAGGAAGGAAGGCACTACCCCGGGTCTGAATCATGTAGTCATCTCGATGGCCCTGTGATGTGACACCGCAAGGGCTTGAAGAGGACCCAGGCATCTAGCGACAGAATGGCGCTAGACTGCAGAAGGCTAGATTTGATGGAGAGGGGTCTTTGGAGAGCCGCATGACCTCAGGCAAAAGGGACGGCCTGGGGCATCAACACCTTCCTGTGCCTCCCAGTGTGCTGGGAACTGGAACTGAGATCCTCAGCCCAACAAGCCCCCACTCTACGCCAAGCAGGCCGTGGGAGGTTGGTAAATATCCTAATCAGATTAGCAGAGTGGAGACGGCAGAGGCGATGGTGGGAAAATGCTCTGGGCTGGCCTGGCCCCCACCATTCCCCTGGGAATGCAACGCTCTTGCCCCGTCCAATCTCTCCCCTGTGGAGCCTGAAGCCATCCTGGCCCCTCAGTAGCCTCTGCTGGCCTGGGTGACCCCCTGCCACTGGCCCGCTTTGAGCCTGGTGAGATTCTGCATTCTGAGTCTCCTGGGGACGATGGGGTTGCAGAAAGCCTGGCCCCGTTGACACCCGTCCCCAGGAAGCAGCCCTGTGGGCTGCTGTTCTCAGACCACTGACTGCAGAGACCCTGCCCCTTCCTCTGGCCATGGTGCTGTTCGCCTGGAGGGCTGGAACCATGCATCAGGACTCCAGAGTGGTCTGGATGGAGCGAGGGTCTGGTGAAGGCCTGGATTTAATCAAGTTCGTTAATCTCTTCTCAGCCTTCTCTAAGGCCAGGCTGAGTACAGGGCCGGGCGCACTGGGTACAAGGAAGCCTGGTCAGACAGAATAGGGTGGGGCAGAGTGGGCCTGAGTGACTCTGTGGGAAGACCAGGCCACCGTCCAGCCCCCGAGGAAAAGGGCCAGGTGAACAGGTACTGGTGTTCTATGAAGCTGGACTTGGGGAGCTGGGGTATGAAAGCTGGGGAGTGTGACATGGAGTTAACTGGGGTCTGAGAATCAGATGGTACAGATTGGGTTGCTGGGGGCTTGGGAGTCTGGAGGCAGCGATGTGGGTGAAGTGGCGATCTGGAGAAGTGAGATATCAGAAGATTGGAAGCCAGAGGGTTTAAGTCTGGGTTACTGAGGAATGGGGTGATATAGGAGGCTAAAGATTTAGGATGTTGGGGAATTTAGAGACCAGGAATTAAGAACTAGGGTGCTGGGGGATAGGATATCAGCACCTGAGAAGAGGTTGAGGTTTTGAGGGGCCGAGGAAATAGCAGGCCAGTGGAGCTGACCATGGAGAGAGGAAGTCGGGAAACAAGTCCTGCCAGGCAGAGAGGGATCCGTAAGTGCACAGGAGGGAGTGTGGAACAGTCCCAGGCCAGGCCGCCCTTAGCCCCTATGGCCACACTGGGCCACGGGGGTGGGCAGCGGGCCTCTCCTTGTCAGGCTGTCAGAGCGGGTTAGGCTCAGGGAATTGGTTCTCTGGATCATCTCCCAGGAGCCAGCCCCTCCTGGCAGCTTTGTTTGGCGAAAGCCAGGGATTAGCAGGGCTGCCCCCACACCACCTCCCGGCCGCCAGCTCCTGGCGCTTTCATCCCTGAAGGTCGCTAAAGCCGCAGTGCTTTGAGATTAGGCCCCACAAAGGGGCCCCTTGTGCTTCAGCCAAGCCTTGGGGGCAGGGAGAGGAGGGGGGTCCCAGGAACTGAGTGCAGGCCGAGCCCCTGAGACAAATCCTTCTCTCCCTCCTTGTGCATCCCAAAGCATCCCAGGGCAAGGGCAGAAGACCTCTCCCAACCCCCTCTCCCTGGTTCAAATACCGTGTTTCTTCTGGTCCCTGGCAAGGAGCATCCTAGGCCCAGCCTGTCTCCTCAGAGTGCTGGCATCCACCTGCGGTCATCTCAGGGCGAAGGTGGGGATGGGGGAGGAAGGCAAGGAGAGCTGAGGGCCGGCACCCGAGAGGTTGGGAGCAGGTCTAGATCACAGATGGAGAAAGAACATCGATCACAGACTGGGAGAGCAGGCAGAGTTTACAGAGAGAAAAGGGATTGTCCTGAGTCACAGGTTCCCTTTTTTCCAGGTGTCTGAGGTCAGCAGGGGTTCAGGATGGGGTGGAGTAATTTTGGGCTTCTTGTGTAGAATAGAGTGGTATTTCATACATTTGGATTTCATAGGCCAGCCAAAAGATGTTCGAAATGTGAGTTCCAGCATAAAATTGCTGGATATTAATTTTGCCATAAAAGGGCCTAGAGGGAACACTACCAACTACTGTCAGATCATTCCATAAAAGAAAAGATATTTTGGCATCAAAAAAGTAGAAAATGCAACGCCCTGAGTTCAATCGCCAGCACCAAAAAAAAAAAAAAAAAAAAAGTTAGAAAAGACATAATCCTGGAACACAGAAGATAGAGTTTCAGACTGAATATATACAGCATTATGAAAAATTTCCTATGAAAACCTTATTTTTCTTATTTACTGGTGTTTGGGTGAAATGTCTTGGGATTCCTAGACAAGGTGAACTTCAAAAGGGTGCTTTTGTGGTAAGTGCCTCATTCTTCTAGATTGGGGATCTGCCTGCTCCTCCATGCCAGGAGTGGATGGGAGTAGCTAGTTGAGATCTAGCACTGTGAGGGTTGGGGAAAGGGACCCTGCCACCTGCCTGCTGGTTCAGAGGCTCTGCTGAGGGGACTGTCTTGGCCTTGGCCTTTCCCATTGCCAGGGAGACTTAGGAGGGGGAGGGAGCGGGCCTGACTCCGCTCGATAGAGGGAAATTTCTCCCTGTCCTCTTGCTCATAAAATGTTTGTGGCCAACATATTGTACAACATTCCCAGAGAGGCCACAAAAGGCAGTGCTGGGCTGGCAGGTCAAATAGAGCTCATAGAGCTGGGTCCCTGGAATCAGTCCCCAGCTGGGTCACCCCTTGTGCTGGTAATGGGGAGGGGCCCAGGGGAATTGGCATAGTGGCGGTGGGAGATACACGAGATTAGCAGGAGGAACAGCAGAGGGCTCAATAAATCCCTTGTTGAGAAAGTGTCCACAGGAAGGGCTGACAATGAGGTAAAGACTGATAGCCATTAATTGATAGCTGTGTGATATTTTATTACGCACTGGGCACTGTGCTGAATTTTAACTCATTTAATCCCTATAACAAGCCTAGGTAGTATGTATAATTACTGGATTATTCTCCCCATTAAAAAAGTAAGAAGACTGAGGCATTGAGGTTAAGTAACTTGCCCAATGTCATGGCTAGTAAGTAGCGGAGCCTGGACTCGAACCCAGGCCATTGGGCTCCAGTGTCCATGCACTCTGGCCCTAAGCAAGAGTAGCCTCTGGATTCCCACTGTTACCTGGCCATGCCCTCCCACTGCAGGGCAGTCAGTTTGGGGCCATCAAGAGGTACTTATCTGGTAGATACAGGGTAGAATGGAAATGTACCCCTGCCTTCTGGTGGTGGTTTAAAAAAAGCCTGTCCACAAAATCTCTGACACATCTTCCTTTGAGAGGTGGAGTTTAATTCTCTTCTTGAATGTGTGCTGGGGTTAGTGACTAGCTTACAATGAAAAGAAAATGGCAGAAGGGATGAGATATTGCTTTTTTTTTTTTTTTGGAGACAGGGTCTCACTAGGTATTCCAGGTCAGCCTTGAACTCACTATGTAGCCCAGGCTGGCCTTGGCTTTGCAGTGATTCTCCTGCCTCATCCTCCTAAGTGCTGGGATTACAGGCATACGCCACCACATCTGTTGAGATACTACTTTTGAGAATAGGTTGCAAATTGCCTCCTTCTCTTTGTTCTGTCTCAGATTCCACCTACCATGTGAAGAAGTCCAGATTTGAGAGATGAGCTCAGTGGTAGCGTGCTTGCCTAGAATGGTGAGGCCCCAGGTTCAATCCCCAGTACCACACACGTGCAAAAAGAAGTCCAGATTGGAGAGACCATGTGGAAAAGAACTAAGGCCCGTCAGCTGACAGCCACCATCCAGTGCTGTCCACGTGAGTGAATGTCCGGGAAGGGGACTCTCCTGCTCCCGTCAAGACTTGAGATGATACATCTCTGGCCAACAGTTTGACTGCAGGCTCATGACACACCCTGAGCTGAAATCACCTGGCTAAGCCGCTCTTGGATTCCTGACCCTTGGAAATTGTCACAGAATAAATGTTTGTGGTAAACCATTAAGTTTGGATGTAGTTTGTTATGCAAAGGTGGGTAACTAGTACCTCTCCAACCCTGAGATAATTACTGGGCTAATGCCAATTTGCTGGATCAGATAATAGCAAGATGACACCTCCAATCTAATTAGATGATCCATTTCTGAGAATGGCATGTAGCCACTTCATCACTCTCAACCCCTACAGTGTAGGCCAGCAGTGGTCACCACTGAGTAGCTCTGATGGTCACATCACATACAACTTCACAGCTTTTCTATACAGCTGCTTCTCTCCCAGAAGAAAACAGCCCTTGGTTTAGTTGACAGCAAGGGGTCAGGGCTGCCACGGGCTGAGGCATTGAGAAGAGTTGTGTTCTGAAGGACCCAGGGTCCACAGATCCCATCTTTAGGTCCTGATGTTAGGGACTTTCTCCATCCTCCACTCTACAGTGACCACAGCTTATATGTGGAACCCCTCAGGATCTTCCAATCTCATTTTAGAGTCCCTACCCTTCGTGAACCACTAACCCAGGTCAAAAGTTAGGACAATACAACTGCATGTCTCATGTCACAGTACCTATGTGTGACTGTGTGAGGAAATGGAGTGGGGAATATCTGGGTAGTGTGTGCTGTTAGCCTGCATGAATATTTGATTTGTGGTTTCTGGTTGGGAAGGAAGGGGTGTGTGAGTAGCTCTATTCTGTGTGTCCCTGGGAGAGTGTTTACATGTATGAGAATATGGTTATCTATGTGAGAGCTTTGACAGAGCGGGGATCTGTAAGCTTCATCTATGTGTCTGTGTTTGCTGCTTCCGGCATGCTTGTCTGTGTGTCTGGTTTTCCACGGCAGGCACCAGCCCTGGGAGTGCCTGAGCTGTTGTTCTCAAAGGGTTAAGAGAAACAGGAGCTGCCATAACTCTTAATCATAGCTTTGCAAGCTTAGCCAGTGCCCCTGTTGAAAAATGTTTCAAAAAGCAAAATAAATGATCTTTTAGTTACAGAAGTATTGATTTTGCCCACATCTAGTAATAAAGAGCAAGTCACCTGTAGCTAAAACTCTTGTAAAATATATTTTATACTCTAATAGTCTGCAGATAGAGTCACCCGCTGAGCACAGATGACAAATCTCCCCAGTGCGGCCTGCGCCCCCCATATTTCACGTCAGGGATATGGTGGTGGCGCAGGCAGCGACAGAGCTGGGCCTCCCTGCGGGTGATAGACGTGGCCTGGTTGGCTGGAAGAAAAGAAGAAAAAGCTGGGTTCCTGCCACATGGTTTGGCCCCCTGCCCCCACCCCGGGCCCTCAGCACCAAGCCAGGTCATGGTACAGATTCAATCGCCTTGCAGACAGAGTGCCCCTCCTACATTTAGACCCCTGCAAAGGAGCAGCCCCCCAGGCTCTTGGGACAGGGCACATCTCTCCCTACCCATCGTGTTCACAGGCTGATGGTTTGGAAAAATTGAGGCTGGATTAAGAGGAAAGTGAACAAGCAGGTGGGGGCTCCTTCCTGGCTTGAAAACCAGTTATCCTAGGTTTGTATAGTTCAGGCCTCCAGGCACACACGAAGAGGATACATGTGTCCCCCAACGCACACATGTGCAGAGTGCCCCTTACATGCACTCAGAAGACACATCTGACCCCCCGAATGTGCATGTGCACATGTACCATACTTGGCTTCACACATGTACTCACACACTCAGGCACTCTCTAGTGCACACTCACTCAGTCCCTTTACATAGCCTGGCCTTCCACCCAAAGAACCAAGCCACATCTATTCTGCCCAGAGAATTCCTTCAAGAAATAGACTTCTGTCTGAAATGACCAAACAGTCACTCTGTTTCTGGAGACTGGAATGTGGACCACACTCTTCTCCCTCACTGTAGATGTACAGGTCCAGGCAAACACACACACACACACTTCTACCCCTCCTACCCTTCACTGCAGGTGGGAGGAGAGCTAGGAGGAGCACCCTGGTCTCTTGCCTCCTTTACTTCTCAGAGCAAGTATAGCCAGAGATAAAGCTCAGGCCTGGGAGGTCACAAACCTGGTGCCAGTCTCTCCTCTGTTCTGTTTTTTTTTTTTTTTTTTTTTTTTTTTTTTTTTTTTTTTTTTTTTTTTTTTTTTTTGGTGCTGGGGATCAAACTCAGGGCCTTGTCCTTGCAAAGCAAGCACTAACCACTGAGTAAATCCCCAGCCCCGCTCCTCTGTTCTGATCTCTTGAGTGTCCCTGAGCAGGTTCGGCAATTCTCTGAACCTCTGTTTGCATGATGGCTAACATTTCCTGGCCGCCTCTCCAGAAGGGCCCACCTGATTGACCACATCTCTGGTCAGCCTTGGAGGAGCCAGGGTGTCTTCTCATCTTCTTCCTTCCCGTACCTTTGGGCCCACAGCCTGCCAGAACCCACTCCCAAGGCTCTGCTCCACAGCCCCCAGCCGGTGCTGGGTGAATGGGGTTGGACCTTCTCCCCCCCACAGTAAGGCTACCTGGGAGCAATGTGGTCAGAAGAAATTTGGTATGCCTGCAAGCCTTAGAAGAGGAGCTGCC
>PVJO010000447.1:55203-242042 GCA_004026905.1 Hystrix cristata
GTGTGTAGGGGTCACTTTTGGGTGGTCGGAGGGAGTCAGAATTATGCAGGGGCATCTTTGGTGGTGAGGGGCTCCCTGCAGGAGCGAGGGGGCAGAGCAGGTAGCTGCCCCGCGCTGGGATTGGGGGTGGGGGTGAGGGGTGGGGAGAGCTATTTAAGCGGCGGCCGCGCTAATAACCTGTCCAGGAGATGGCTCGTGGCAAATTGCTTTGTTAGTCTTGTCAGCGCGGCCGGGGCCGCCGTCAGCGTGCGCCATGGATCAAGATGATGAATCGCCCCGGACGGCGCAGATGCGGGCGGCCCGAGGCCCGGCCCTGGGGTAGGGGTGGGCGGTGGAGGGGTCCGCAGGGGGCCCGGCAGCCACCATTAACTCCCGAATTAGCTCTAAGCCGCCCACCACCCAACCACTGCCCGGGGAGCGCGGGGGTGGGGTGGGGGTGCGCCTAGAATGGGGAGAGACGGGGGACCCCACCCTGAACCTGGACCCACGGCTCGGCTCGCGCAGCTCCCCAAGCCCACTTCCATCGGAGCCAGGTGTTCCAGCTCTCGGGGTGGGGTGGGGGCGCCTGGAAGGGCAGCACTGTGAGCACTAGGGACTAGGGAGGCTCCGAGTTCCCGTTGTTCTTCGGAGTGAGTGTGCGTTTGTGTGTGTGTGTATCTTGGGAGTGGGTAGGGGATCCTGAGTCTCTAAACTCAGTTCAGAGACCAGAGATGGTGGCATTGAGGGCTGCTCTGGATCTCTGAGGGGCAGGTCAAGCACATCCTTTCCCAGATCTTTCAGCGAAGACAGCTGGGACCCAGTGTCCTTGGAGCTGCCAGGCTAACTGGAAACCTGTGAGTACCTGGTTTTCCCAAATTCCTGAATTAACCTATCCCTTGGCCACCGTCCCCCCAATACAAAACTATTCCCCAAAACACACAGAAGTGTACAAACATGCTCACTTAGCAATTTATAAACAATCCACATCAGCACAGTCTACATTCACATACATATATATTTAAACTCCAGGACACTTTACACACAAATATACACATAACATAGGATAATGAATTGGAACAAATATGCAAGCATATCCAGAAATACACAGCTTCTTGTATTCTCCACCACAGGACCCAGGACAGTCCATGGGGGGGGGGGGCTCCCCAGTTCCTCTGGGGATGGCTTTCTCTTAATTCCTTTGAAGATAACAGCCCCAGGCCCAGGCAGGCAGGTGGGAAGACTCCAGGAGCAGTCTTATGAGGAAGACCCCAAATCATTTCCATTTCTAAGCTCCTGTCTAGATGGTGGCATTTTCGAAGTAGTTTTGTTAAACCAGTAAAACCCACCCACATTGTGGCACAAGTTTCCTGCTGTCCCAGGCCTCCCTAAAGGGCACATTCTCCTTCTCTGATCTACTCTTGTTTTCCTCCCAGATTTTCTATCCCAGTTATGGAGTTTGCCGAGGATTTGGTGTCTCTCCACCCAGGAATCCACAATCAATACAGAGCCCAAACCCTGGGCTACAATGTCTATGAAAGTAGGGGTACTGGTACAGCGACTGAGTGAAGGCAGCTCTCTCTGTCGGTGGTGTCCCTGCAAAGGTGGGTCTGCCTGGTAGTGTGGGCTTCTCTGGGTGTTCAGAAATCCAAGTCTTGTGAGACCTGGTATGTGTAATGAGGATTGGGCATACAGGCCCACCTGCTACCACCTCCGGTCCTGGGACAGCTTGCACTGATGGGGACCTTAGCAGCCTGGGATAAGAGGCAAGCAAGGGTTTCCTCCAGGTGGATTCAGAGTCCATGTGGCAGACAAGTTCCTTCTAAGAGCAGGTGCTTAGTTGAGCCCTGTGCCCCACCAACCTGGAGTCCTCAACAGTCCTCTGCCAACCAGCAGAATCTGTGCTATCCTCAATCACCCTGACTCCCAGTCTGGGCAAGGGTGACCTATTGAGGTCCAGGAACAATCACCCTTCAGCCTTTCCAGAAAGCCCTGTCCTGTCTGAGATGGAGACTAGGGAAGGATGGGCTCTGGGCAAAGAGAGATACTGCCTTCTACTGGGAGGGGAGCCCCAGTCCAAGCAAGATTCCTCTTGGGGGAGGGCACATCTCAGCAAACCTTCCTTGCACCACCAAGCAGGGTGGCTAGAACTCCACATCTGTCCTACTGTGGAGGGGACTTTAGGGTCCCCCTGTGTGCATGACTCTATGTGTGACCCCTCCACGGGTATGCCTGTGCCCATGTCTGTGTCACTGAATGACTGTATGTGAGGAGAGCAGTCCACAGTTTTCTCCAGGATGATCTGTGTGTCTGCTTATGTGTGGAGGGCAGCTGGGTGCAGGTGCGGTGTCTTTCCCTCCATTTCTCCAGCTTGTGTGGAGCTCCAGTGGCAGTCTTGATTATCTAAGCCAAAGACGCAGCCTTTACTACCCTCCCTTGTCTCCTCTCCTCTCCTCTCCCTGCCTGCGCAGAGCCAGGATCCCTAAAGAGAAATTAAAAGGTTATTTAAAGCCCCCGCCTCCACCTTTCTTGTCCTTTTAAATCAAGCCTAAACGGTTTTGCTTTGGCAGAAAAAATCTTTTCTGGAGATTTGGGGTGGGGGTGGGGGATCCTGGTGGGAGAGAAGGGTCTAAGCAGCCTAATCCTCTTATTGCCCCCTCCATTTTCCTCCCTTCCATTCTGAGGCCCATCCCCTGCTGCCCCCTCCATGAGGCTCTCAGCCCCTAACTCTGGCTGAAGATCGACCTGACCCTCAAATCTGCTGGTGGCCCTCCTCCCCCGCTCAGGCCAAAGTTCCCAAGTCCCTCAACTCAGTCCTGACTCCAAAATCTACTGGCAATAGGTGGCCGGCCAACATCCCTCTCCTTTCCATGCTTTAGCCCCTAAAAAATAGCCCAGGTCCCAGGAGCTAGAGCTGAGAGCTTCGTTTGTAGATCTGAGGGGTGCCAGAGCCAGGGTCCAGCTCCTCTAACCCCAAGTATAAGACTTTGTGCTCACAGCGTGGCCAGTCACCTGGATTACAACCACACCTGAGCTAAAAATGGTAAAAGATTGGTTACTCACACAAAGGAAACCCTACAATTAGTTATACATGGACTCATAGTCACAGAGAACCAGTCACAAGGACACGCTCCACATGTAAATCACAGTCGCAGCTACTGAGGCCAATGGCAGGTTGCACAGATGCACAGAGTCCCAAACACACAGGGACGCACCACCCCACCCTCCACCAAGCGGCTCTCCACTGGCCTCTACACAGTAACCAGCCACCCGCACCCGCTGGCCGTGTGGGTACTAACCTGTACCCTTGGCACACACGTCAGACATACATCTTTGGAAGGCCGGGGGGCCTAGCTTGGGCTGGGGCCGGCTGCAGAACGTCCGCTTCCTGTGAACCAGCTGCGCCTGCAGGGAGCAAGGCGCTGGCTGGCAGGATCTGGAGAAGCCCAGCTCCTCGGGATTTTCCCTATATGGGCCAGGTGTGTGTGTGTCTGTCTCCCGCTCCCCCACGACAGGTGCCAGGTGCGCATGCTGTGTTGAATCCTGAGTCCCACACCCTGGCCTCCCAGCCTCTCTGAAGGCGAGGGGTATCTTGCCGCTAGATAGGTGAGCTGCTGCTAGTAGTGCCACCCTGTCTGGGCTGAGGGTGGGTGGTGGGTTCTAAGTGCGGGTTGTAGCGCGCTGTGGTGTCGCTGGAGGTGACAGTGTTGCCGTGATGTGGGACAGAGAGGGAGAATGCGTGCGTGTGCTTGCTTGTGTGTGTGTGTGTGTGTGTGTGTGTGTGTGTGTGTGTGTGTGTGTGAGAGATTGTGGGGGTGGGAGCAAGTCAGGATGCTCCCAAGCCCCTGAAACGCACCCTAGAGGTCCGGCTCTGGGGGCGACCCGGGAGCGGGAAGTTTCTCAGGACCTCTCATCGTCCAGGGGCACGCGCGAGAGGCAGAGATCCCGGGACCGGGAGCTAGAGACGGGAACCGATGCAGCCGGGCGGGTCTCACAGATCCACCGACGGTCTGACCCGGGCCTAGAGCTGCGCGGCCGCACCGGCGGAGCGAGGAGGGGCGGGGGCGGGAGTGCAGCGTGATTGGCAGCCGCCAGGGCCATTAGGGAGGCCGCGAGCTCGCGCCGGGCGCCCGGGAAACGCCGTTTAAAACTCCAGCCCCGCGTCCTGAGAGCGTAGATGGCAGCGGCGGCGGCGGCGCGGGCCGGGGAGACCAGGTGGGAGCTGGCGGGGCCGGCGCGGCCGAGCTGGGACGGGCGCGGGGACCTCCGGGGAGGGGAGGAGTCCTCTGACCGTCCTGGAGTCCTGAGCCCACTAGGAGGATCCGAAAGTTTGCAAGGAGCCAGAGATTTGGGGACAGATAGACAGACAGGCAGGCAGACAGACAGACTTCGCAGGGACAGAGGAAGAAGGGAAGCTAGACAGACAGAGTCGGGGATAGACAGAGGGAGCGACACCCAGGGCTGGAAACGGAGTCAGGGAGCTGGCTACTCGGGGAGACAGACGCAGGACTCGACATTCCGAGGCGGAAAGAGCGGAGAGCGAGCGCTGGGCAGAAAAGCGCAGAGGCGGAGACGGAAGCCTCGGCGCTCAGAGACGCAGGCACCCGCAGAGAACGCTTCGGATCCGTCACGGTTTTGCCTCATTTGGAAGATATTACTTCGCCCCTGAAAAAAATAAATACAAAAAAGGTTTGGATATTAAGCGGAGACAAATCCTTCTCAGTTTGGAAGGGGGTGGCGGCGGCGGCGGAGGCGGGGGCGGGGGTGGCCGGGGTAATGCGGAGCAGATGCCGCCCCGGGCGTCGCGGAGCCCCGGGCCGGGACTGGGGAGGGGGCGCGGCCCGCGGCCGGGGTTCCCGCCGGGAGAGCGCAGGACCGCCCGCGCTCGCCCAGCTTTCTTGGCCTCGCGGACTCAGAGGTGGCCCGGGCATTGCCCAAGATCCAGCTCTGGTCCCACCCGCGCGGCTCCCTCTCAAACTCCGCGGCCACTGAGGGCGCCTTTCTCCCGGGATTGTGAATCTGCACGAATTCTTCAGTTGGGGGTGGTTCAGCGTTCACTAGCCTCTGCCCTCGTAGACACGCCTCTGGCCAGGGTCCTCCAGGTGGGTGTTTGGGGCGCGGCGGCCTTAGTTCCCTGGAATTCGTTTTGCCTCCCGCGGCCTCAACTGGCGTGGGTCTGGCGAGCTGCGGCGGGGAACCCAGGCTGGGGCAGCACTCGGAGCCACTCTCGCGGCGCCTGGGGGGAGGGGAGCAAGAGTTGGGAGTTCCAGGCCCTCTCCTCTTGGGCCTCTCGCGCAGGGTGGCTGTAACCCAGTCGTGGACGACGACAGGCTAGGGGCCCTGAAGGCCTGTCTGGGGTCCTGGGGACAGACAACGCGGGCTGAACTTTCTGTTCGGTCTCAAGGTCCCAAATCGTGCGCAGGGGCCATGGCAGCCCTGATGGTATAGTAAGGGACTTCAGGGGAGCCTCCCTTTCCCAAGTTCGCACCGAATCTGGGGCCCCCGACTTTCCGGCCTAACTCCCTGCTGGGTGTTGAGTTGTGGGCTCCTCAGGCTTGTGATTTGTCCGAGAAGGGACTCCCGAATTAGGGGCCGACGGAGTCCGAGATCCATGGCCCTTTCGCCGTCTTTCCGAGTTTGGAATTCCCCACAGCCGTGCACGCACGGCGCCTGGAGCTCAGGTTCAGAGCGAGTGCTGCCTGGGGCCCGGGAAGGTCTTTTTCGTTTTAGAAAAGCCTGCGGAGGCCCGGGACCGGCCGGGCCGTGCTAGTTTCTGGGAGCGACTCGGGTTTGAGGACGTCCGGGAGAGAGGAGGGCTTTACTGATTCCATGGGCTTTAGGAGAAAAAGGCTGTTTGCACACCGAGGTTGTGTGCGCCGCAGCCATGGAAATCGTGCAAGTTCCCAGCTCGCCGCCCAAGTTCGGGTAGAGAGGGGAGACGGGTGTCCCATCCCCTCGTTAGGATCTTGTGCGCTGCAGGCGGGTTGTCTTGGCCAGGTGTCGTTTTAGGGAGTTCTGTAGTCTCTGAGCTCTAAGTGGGGTAGAGTGGGGGTTGTTTTCAATTTTGCTGGGATTTGAGGTTCACTTCTCTACATCGCCAGTCCCCCCAGAAAGGGAAAGGTACTGTGGGCTAAGGATCCGTGCATTTAGTCCCTACTTCCCCTCTCTGCCAACCAGCTGTGCTTCTGTGTGTGTAGGCGGTCAGGAAAAAAAATCGAATTTGCTGCCTAGTGAGAGCAAATTATGCAGATAATTGGCTCAAATTTCTCTCCTTTGTGGCTGGGGTAGACACAGTCTTTGGACAAGAAACCAAGCATCACTACTCAGGAGGAGGGGTGCACACCTTACCCCAGCCTCACAGACCTAGGAGCGCAGACTCTTTCAAGGACTCGGGAACCTGGCTGCCCTGGCACAGCCTCCCGCTTTGAAAGTGGAACAGGAGGGCCAAGGTGCAGAGGCATGGAAACCCGCCCCCAGCGAAGGCCTGGCACAGGAGAGCCCTGGGGCCTCAGGATGGGCTCTTTCCAACGGCAGGCTCAAGGGTCAGCTTCACAAGTGACGGGTGAGTGTCTGGGGACTCTTGCACCCTCCTTCTTGCCACTGTCATATCCATGATGTGGTCCGGTCCAGTAAAAGGAGTCATTTCTCTGATGGAACCAAGTACCTGGTCTACACACACCAGCACACAGCAGAACCGTGAGCAGGAAACAAAGTTTCCACCTTAACCCCAGCCACAGATGCTTCTGGGCCTGGAATAAGGATGGATGCTGGTTCTTGTTGCCACTCTCCTGGAGGCCAGCGATCTGGAGAGCAACCAGTTGGGTTGGCACCATTGGAGTCCCCAGCCTGGACAGTGGGTTTTGAAGGCAAAAGGGGGGAATCCGATCCTGGATCACAGCCTCCATCTCTAAACAAATGCAATGCTCTCCCACATTTGGCAGCCTGATGGTCTAGGTTAGCGGCCACAGGCAGACACCCGTGCTGATGGCCGGCCCCACAGTCAGACTCACGGGTTAGTCACTGGGCTGAAGGTAACATTCAGACACACTGAGGTGAGAAGTCACAAAGGTGGATCTGCTGGACACACAGAACCACTCTGATAGAGAGTTACACACGCACAGGTACCCCTTAGGGTGACCCCTTGAGCACTAGTCTGGAGCAGTCCACACGCTGACCGTCTCCCCTGGCCCGACCTGTGCTCCCTATTCCCACCTCGGTGTCCGGCCTCGCTGCTCACTCCCCTGCGGGATTTCCTGTTCTCGCAGAGGCCGCCTGTACCTCCCCCGCGTTCCCATTCCACCCTCCTCAGCTCCTTCCCCTCGGTCCCGCTCGGCCGCCCCGCGGTGCCCATGTAAATGACAGCAATAAATATCTAATCAAGGCCCGGGGCGACGCCGCCGCCCGCCAAAGCCCATTACCGAACTCGCGGGCGGGCGGGCGAGGCAGGGAGGGGCCCGGGGGTGGGCGAGCTTCGGGCGGGGCTCCGTTCTGGGCTGCAAGTTCATCCTGCGCTGAGTACCCCTCGCGTCTTGACCTTGAGCGATCTCAGTTTCGCCTTCTGTGAGAGGGGCACCGAACTGGCTCGGTATCGAGCTGGGCTCTTCGATACCCTGTCGGGTCCTCCGACCGTGGCCATCCGGCGTGGTGGCTCACCGGTCCGTTCTTGGGACAATTTATTTGACTCGACCCTAGCACTGCACGACGGGTGGATGTCCCAGGTCACGGACCCCCGTCACAGCGCCGCTGGCGCTGGCTCTTACGGTTCTTTGGACTTCACCCGGGCTTGGGCCGGCAAAGGGAAGCGTCTCCCGGATCCTCGGGCGCCTTTCAAGGACCGCTCGCCCTTTCTGGCCGGTCTACCGCCGCTGGGGGCCCTGCTCGAGGGTGCCCTGAGGTCCCTGGAGCCCACCGAGGCTGGAGGCCCCTGCCACACTCCACGGTTCCAGCCACCCGTCTGTGGCTTGCCCCGCGCCCACCGCGCAGACCTCCCCTGCCCTCTCCCAGGGGTCTGGGCCCTGACTTGGGCCTGCGGCACCCTCTCCACGGGGGACTCTGCAGTGCCTATTTCTGGGCTGGGTCTGAACGAGCCCAGAGCGGCGCACGCGGGGCAGGACTATGTGCCAGGGCGAAGCCCGATGGCAGAGCCGCCCCCTCTGTGCCCAGGGGAGGCCTGGAGCACCCCAGTGCCCGATCTTGTCGCCTCTTAGGTTTCTGGCTGCGTTCAGGTCCCCGCAGTCTTCCTCTCTGGCGCTTATCTGCCTCTGCCGGAAAAGAAGCGGAGAATCAAGCAATTACCGGACAGCTCTACTCCCGGTCCCTGCCGTCAGGCCCTTGGGGCTCCCCCGTCGACGATCCGCATTCAACAGCCAACGCTGGACCGAATTCGAGAAAAAACAACCATAAAACTGGCCTGTCCCATCTTCTCTTCCTATTCCCGCCACATTTCGCTGCCTTTTTTTTTTTTTTAAATTATCTGCAGCCGCCCGATTTCTCTGCACCGCCGACATTAAGGACCTCGGAGAAGCGAGAACTGCAAGCGCTAGCCGAGGGGCCTTCCTCTGTCTCGGTCCATTAGCCTGCGGGGGGCTAATTACCCCAATTAGCGGCTGATTTATAATTAATGGCTCGGACAGAGGGATAATTGGATGTTAATGGATAACAGTTTGTGTAGGGAACTAAGCGCCCGGACGGACTCCTCGAGGGGGTGGCAGGCCTGGGGTCTGTCCTGACACCCACCCAGGACCGTGGGGCTCTCCCTGCTGACGTCCCTCCTCCATCCTGGAACCTAGAAGGGAGAGAAGACCTCTTTTGAGGAGTTTACAAGCTCTAGATGCCCGTCATGGAGTCTGGTACCCTATCTGATCTGACCCTGCCCTGGTAAAACCCTACACCTCAAACTCACGTGCCTGCAGTCCGTGAGTCCAGCTCCAGGAGCACTTCGGAAGCCCTCATATGGAGCCCGTTCCCTCCCCATGTGGGCCAGGCATCAGAGGACTAATGGTATTGGGATAAGGGTGGGCCCCTATCAAATGCCACTGGAAGGTGGATGTGGCCAATGTGAGAGCAGTAACCAAGATTCACTGTGGGACAAGGTCAAGGGCTCTGTTTGTGGCAAGGTCAGGGCCACAGATATGGTCAGAAGGTGACTCGGCTTTTGATGGGGACTCTGGATTTCTCTTGCAGGGGTGGGGCAGGGGAAGCAGGGTGGAGAGGAGACTGTGGGCTCACTCAGTTCTTGGCTCTGCAGCTCTTCCCACACCCACCAGAGCTCTTCTTCCCTTACTGAGGGTGTCTGATCATCTGTAATTCCCCTATAATCTGAGCCTCTTGAACAGGCACTCATGACAATACCTCAGAGTCCTTTGCACAACAAGCAGTAGCTGCATCTTTCTTTGTAGGATGAATGTATGATGTCCCCTGTACTGGGTGCTGGGTACTGAGCACTGGCTAGGGAATCAGGCTGGCAAAGTTAAATGCCATGGTGGGCACTAAGTTCACACTTTGGAGTTAGACTACCTGGGTTTCAGCCTGGCTGAGGCGCTTAGCTGTAGCTTTGGGCAAGTGATTTTACCTCTCTGCATCTCAGCTTCCTTATCAGTCATGTGGGAATTCTGGGGTTCTCGTAAGGATTAAATGAGATATTGCCTGTCAGATCTGTATGAAGATGGCTAATGATAAACATTCTTATTATACTATTTCTGGCAAAGAGCAGGCAAATGGACAGCTATAATTTGGGGGATGTAATGCTATCAGAATGCTGTAAAAGTCACCCGACTCAGCCTGAGTTCCCAGGAAAGGCTTTGTGGAGAAGGGGTTGCCTAAGTCGAGTGTGAGGAAGCTTTAGTTCTCCAGGTGATGCTGGTGGAGGGACGGCACGCTCAGGGGAGAAGGTAACAGCAAGGTGGCTTTGGAGAGTTGTGCGTCCTTAGTGGGTGGGAGGGTGATGGCAGGGTGGGTTGGGGGAGGGGGGAGGGGGGAAGGGGAGAATGACTTGAAGATGCCTTTCAAGAAAAGTTGGCTTTGAAGGTACCAGAGATAACTGAGAACTGTGGTTTGTTTGTGTCAAATGGGTGCAATAGAAATTAGTTTAAATGTGATAGAAATGGTGGGGGCAAAACTGTCAACCCCAAAGAAGAAGGATCTGAGAGTGGTGAATATGCCCCAGACTGTGCAGCACGTAAACACTCAGAAGCAAATGAGGTCACATTTCTAGCTGTTAGCTCGTATGTGTTTCTCTCTAGACTGTCTCCTTCACCATCCCCTGGTGGCCTTGCTGGCACCTCGATTCACTGAATTGCCAGTTTCCCCTTCCTGGTAGAGAGGCAGAGCTGGGGAGCATCTAACTCCTGGCAAGGGGAGGAAGAGGCCATTTCCTGGGTTTTCTGTACCTTTGAGGCCTGACACAGCTGGGGAATGGGGGAGATTGGAAGGTTCAACAGTGACCCAAGAATGGCTCTAGGGCTCATAGAACCCCTGTAAGATAAAGAACATCAGAGAGAAAGAGGCAGTGCCTTGGGATGTCCTCCTGTCAAACCTGCACCAGATGCTGTGCCCAGGGCTCCTCGGGCGGGGCAGGCCAGGGCTTTCCATACTGCTCACATCTCACACTCACTGCTGATTGAGGGCAACTCAGAACTGAGGACAGAGGTGGGAACAAGAGTACTTACTGGGGTCAGGCTCAGCCTTTCTGGTTCCCAAGCAGGCCAGACAAGGTGACTCACCTTCCTGAACCTTAATTCCTCTCTCTCTCTCTCTCTCTCTCTCTCTCTCTCTCTCTCTCTCTCTGTCCTCCTGCCTCAGCCTCCCAGAGTGCTGGGATTATAGTTGTGAGTCACCATACCTGGGTCAATTCCATATCTGTAAAGCAGAGGTTAATAAAAGTGTCTCTCTCATCCAACTGGGGAGAGAAAGTAATGAAGTTACTGAATTTGGATGGCATGTGCCAGGCACAGAGCTTCTCGTAAAATCCTAGACCCAAAAGCCCAGAGTTGGAAGAGTTCTTGGTCATCCTGTGCAGCCGCCCCCAGTGCGTGCACACACACACACACACACACACACTCTGTACACATGTGCATGCCCAGGAGGGGTCCCTTCATGTGGTCTCCCTCACAGGTGGCTGTCCAGCCCTGAGTGACACATTTGCACAGTGCAGGTCGCTTTCCCTGCTGGGGTAGCCCAGTGGGTCAATGTCATAAGTCAGAAGAGTTCACAGAAGCTAATACTCTAGCCAAGCTGACATAGCAGCCTGGAGTCAGGGCAGCAACCCTGGCCTGGTGGCTCTGGGTTTGCGTGTTCGTCTTCTCCTACCTGCCTGAGTGAAAGTCTTTTTGGACTCCCAACCTCTAGGGAGGAGGGACAGTTGCAGAGGCCTTGGCCCCAGGGGGTCACTGCAGAATCTTCAGGGCTAAAAGGTCAGCAACATTTCTCAAGAAAGGAGGTCCATGGTGACCCTCCTGCTGATTGACATTCAGGGCTTGTCATCCTGGTCCTACCTCTTCGCCACATCCCGGAATAAATCCTGGTAGAGCCTCAGAGATCCAATTCTCACCCTGCCTCTACTGCTGACTAGCTGTGGGACCTTGGGCAGAGGACCTGTCTCCTGAGTCTCAGTTTTCTCTTCTATCTGTTGAAAGATAATAATGCCTACCTGGTTGGGTTGCATGGAACCACATTAGATGGAATACCTAGTAAGAGTAGGACAGATCTTGGCTGATACTAAATGTCCAGGTGACTATCATTGTTAATGGGGTGCCGGTCTCTCATGCTGGGAACTGAAGACAGGAGAAGCTCAGAAAATGCTGGTTTCTTCCCTTCCTGCTTTCTTTCTTGCCTTTAAACACTGTGTGCAGGAATGAGAAGACCCTGAAGAAGAATGAAAAGTTCAGAGAAAGACAAGGAGAGGCAAAGGGTGGCCTGCAGGGTGGCTGTGCTGGGTGTGACCAAGGGAAGGGTCCACTTTCTTTTTAATCAAAGATGCCTTGCATGAGGTTTTCCTGGCAGTGCTGCTGTTAATTTATAAAAAATACCCCCTAATAAAATTCTGCTTGATTCTTCGATTGGCTGGGCATTAGGCCGCAGCCAGCAGCGACGCGGGGACATAACGGATGCATTTGCAGATTTGGAAAATTAAAGCCATCTATATGGCGCCTGTGGCGGGAGATCCGCCGATCTGCTTGCTTAATGAAATATAAAGATTCTTTTAACCAATGTAAGCACAATTCGACAGCTTGTGAAACGCGGCCGCACCATGATGGATGGCTCTCCTGGCTCGCCAGGAATTGCGGGGCGGCACCTTTTAAATATATAATTGATTCTGTTTGGAGTGTGCAGTGGGCTGAGCCCACGCGGGCCTGGCCTGGAGCCGGAGTGCGGAGCCCCTGTCAAGAGTCTCCTGCAGGCTCTGCAGGGCTTCTGCCTGGGCCACCTTTCTGCAGGACCCGCTAACGCTCAGAACCTGGTATGGAAGGGGCTCCAGCTGCTGAGCTGACTGCAGACTCCAGGGAGCAAGTCCGGCCTGTCCTCGTTGCTGGGAATGGCCAACCCAGGCCTATGGTCCTGGGGACAGAGGAGGTGGTAAGACTGGGACTTGGAGTCTTTAGCCCCTCCTGAGGACCATACTGACTTATGGTGGCCCTGCCTCCCAAATTATCTCTTACTAAAATTTTTTTTAATCCATTCCATATTTATTACTTACTAAGCACCAAATGTGTTCTAGGTTCTGTGCTAGCTATTGCAGAAACAATAAATGGCGGAGTATTTATTTTCTCTCTGTTGATCTTTCTATCTGGTTGCTTTTTTCTTTCTTTTTTCCCCTCTCGTTCTCTCTCAGACCCTAGTCAGGGTTGGAAGAGCCACAACACTGCCCCACATCGGTGAATGGGGACCAGGTAGCTTAGTGTCCATTCCTCCGTCACACATTCATACGCACAGTCATTTGTACACAGGGCCCGACAGACAGGCTCAGCCACAGATCCACACACATACACAGACAGATGCACTTACAGTTATGTGGCCCAGCAGTGCTTCCCCTGTGGAAACGTGTTCTGCCACTTCCTGGCTATGTGGACTTCGGCAAATCATCCAATCATTCTCACCTCCCATTTCCACATGGATAGGATGGAGATAATACCAGTGCCCAGGTCCCGTGGAACCAGAATGTGCAGTGTATAAGAGGCACTCATAAATAGTTGTTATTAATTAATTCATCTGATCCTTGTCTCCTGAGTCCTGCCTCTGTCTCCTGAGTGCCAGACCCAGTGTTCTGGGCTGGAGGTGGGGTGTCCCAGAAATTGTATGAGGGACAGTTCCTGCCCTCAAGGAACTCAGATTATTGAGGGAGCTAGAGGTATCCTAGCAGTACTCTGATCTAGGTCCTAGGATTCAGAAAATTCTTGTATGCTGGGGGTTGCTCAGAGATGTAGTGCTCGTCTTGCATCCATAAGGCCCTGGGTTTGATCCCCAGAACCACAAACAAAACAAAAACAACGTAAGGTGCTTAGTGTGGTATCCAGCACAGACAGTGTGCCTGTAAGTGATAGCTATTGTCGTTGCTGTTTGAGTGCACACATTCGTCTGGAGCCTGGAGAGGGGAGAGATGCCTTGTCAGAGGTGGTTGTGGTGACCTCTTTTCTTTTCTTGTGCTGGGGATCGAACTCAGGGCTTTGTGCTTGCAAGGCAAGCACTCTAACCCCCGAGCTAAATCCCCAGCTGTAGTGACCTCTTTTCTGAGGTGGTTTTTTGAGCTAGATCTTCTGGAGAGGGAGTTTATCAGATGAAGGGGAAGAAGGCAAAGAGTATCTCAGCTCGAGGGCCCAGTGAGAATAAGGCACTGAAATGACAAGAAGGAGTGGCGGGTAGTCTGGTACTGCTGAGTGCTGCGGAGGATGAGGGCCAGCAAGTCTGGGAAGATCTAGGAGACTTCCAGAGGGCTGGCATGATGACGAGGCATTTATAGATCTGTGCAAGGTATTTCTCTGGCTTCACTTGATAAAGACGTGTCATGCACCAAAAACGGTGAGATCAGCAATCAAGTTAATTAAAAGGACTAACTGCATTAACACAAGTGAGTTTTAAAGCAACAAAGCCTGAGTTTGGTAGGTAAGAGGCATTGTGTCTGCAGGGGTGGGGAAGAGGGTGGATACAATTACTTCTAAATTCAGCTCCTCTGTTCTCTTTTGGAGCTTGCGACACTTTTTTGGAGACTGGCTCCAACCCCACATCCATCCAACACACAGGTGACCCTCCACCTACCCTCATCCCTGCAGGAGGAAAGAAAAAGAAAAAAAGAAAAAGGAAGGAAAGAATATAAGAGTGTGAAAATTACCTGTAATCCTACCTGCTATCTCCCAGAGATAACCTCTGCTAATATTTCAGGGTACAACCTTCCAGACTTTTTTCCTATGCATATTTATTTATGCATTATAAAAATGGGATCGCATCATGCATATTGTTTTGTTACCTATTTCTTCCGCTCAACAATCTATTGTGAACATCAGCACATATGGATACACATCATTGTTTTAAACTGTGGCACTGTATTTCCTTGTGGGTACAACTGTCCCCTCATTTACCCAACTAATCCTCTCTCAATGGACAGTTAGGTTTTCAGTTGTTTGCCATCATAAGCAGTGATGTGATGAATATTCCTGTACACATATCTCTGCATGCTTGAGGGATAAATTTCTAGAAATGGAACTGTTAAGTCAAAGATGACATACTTTCTGAAGGTTTCCGATGCGGGGAATCAAGAGTTCTTTTGTCAGAAGAAAGACTATTTCTCACTCTCCTGAATAACCTTGGGTAATACCTGTTCTTCATATTTGCTAAGCTGGTAAAAAATATCTCATCGTTTCTATTTTTCTTTCTTTGGTTGTAAGGAAGCCCGAGCTTTTGGTAGTGTCATTTGTGTTTCTTCTTCAATGAGCTGTTACTTCATTGACTTGGCCTGTCTTTGTTAAGACGTCCAACTTTAAAAAATAGGATTATCTTAAAAAAAAAAAAAGATGTCAAGTGTCCTATTTTTAGCGTAGAGCTCTTTCTGTATGAGGGATGGTCTTTTTTATTTTTATTTATGCTGCATTTAAAAATCCGTTTTGCTGTGTCGTAGATGCGATAAACATCTTTTCCAGGTTTACATTTTAGCTTTGTTTATGGCACCCAGCATTCCGTTATACTAATGTTTAAATTCTTTTTACCGCTATATCTATCTTTTTTCTTCAATTTCTGCATCTCAGGTTATGCTTCTGGTGCATAGAGTGAGCTTTTAAGGGAATGATGCTGGGCAGTGTCAGTGTGTGGGTGCTGACGCAGATCGACCCCTCTAGCCATCAGCTCCAATGCCTGCGTCCAGCTCCCCATTCAATGTTCTTACTAGGAAGTTGGATTCACATTTCACACTTGCCGTGTCACACTTGCCCCAGAAACTTGGTGGCATGGTGGCACATACCTGTAATCTCAGCTCTTTGGTGTCAGGGGCAAGAGAATTTTAGGTTCAAGGCCAATTTGGGCAAATTAGCATGACCCTGTCTCAAAAAAAAAAAAGGTAAGAAATATAGCTCAGTACTCACTGGGCTCAATCCCCAGTGTCATAAAACAAAAACGGAAACAGGGTTGGGGATTTGGGGATTTAGCTCAGTAGCAGAGTGCTTGCCTAGCAAGTGCAAGACCCTGAGTTCCATCCCCAGCACCCCCCCAAAAAAAAACCAGAAACAAAACCAACCAATCAAACAACCCAAAAAACCCTTGATTTTTATTCTTTCACTTCCCTCCCTATATGCTCCGCATTCAGGAAAAGATCCAGCCAGTTGTTTGGCCCAAAAACTTGAGTTATCCTTTCTTGCTGTCTTTCCCTCGTCTCTTATAATAACCTACAAGCAGTCATGTTGGTGTTACTTGCAGACTGTGTCCAGAACCTGAGTGCTTCCCACCACCTCCTGCCATCCTGGTGAAGGCAGCATGGTCAGCAGCCTGGACTCGCTCAGTGCCCTGCCGGCCTGGTCTCTGCACTTTTCTCCCCCACCCTACCCACCAGTCTGTTCTTCATCCACAACCAAAGTGAGCTTCTAAAAACAAATCATGTTACCTGTGTGTTCAGGGTCCTCCAGAAACATCCCAACACGCTCAGGATAAAATCCAAACTCACAACAGGCTGTGAAGCCCTGCAGCAACAGGCCCCTCTTCTCTCTAGCCTCACCTTCTCCACTCTTTCCTTCCTCAGTATGCTCTGGTCACTCTGGTGTTCTTGCTGTTTCACACACACAGCTTGTTCCTGCCCCAGGGCCTTTGTCCTTGCTGCTTCTTCTGCCTGGAAAGCCTTTCCCCCAGAGTTTACGTGGCTTATTTCAGGCTTCTACTCAAATGTCAGCGAGCCCTTTCCTGACCACATATGCTAAAATAATCTCCACTTTTCTTTTTGTCATACTCTTTTCTTTTGTTTTCAGAGCACTTATTCCTGTTTGTCATCTTTAAGTATATTTCTTATTCGTTGTCATAGATTCCCTCCTCCCCTGGAATGTAAATTCCATGAAGTTAGCAATACTTGAAGTTATAGATACTTGGGAGGTGTGTGCTTAATAAAGTTTTTTTTTTTTTTTCTGAGACTGAGTTTCACAGTGTAATTCAGGCTGACCTTGAACTCACTATGTAGCTCAGGCTGGCCTCAAACTCCCGGGGATCCTCCTGCCTCAGCCTCCCGCATGCTGGGATTACAGGCATGGGCCACCACACCCGGCCCTAATAAACATTTGTTGAATGAGCATATGTAATTTGTGAATGTGTGTCAGTGAAATGTCTGTGTGTAGATGTATCTCTTGCATGACATCTGTGAGAATAGGTGTGTGTGAAATATCTGTGAGAATAGGTGTGTGGGAATAATGTTGAGTTTGTGTGAGTGAGAAAGGTAGCTTCTGTGAATGCCTCTCCAGCAATGTCGGCATATGTGTGTTTGTGCAGGAAATGTGTGTGTGCTTGTCTGCAACTGTGTGTTTATGTGTGTGTGCTCTAGGCGTCTGGTTGTGGATACCTGTATCTATTTCAGTGATGGTAGAGATCTGAGACACCTGGACATGTTCTTCCTCTTATCAGATGGACCTGCCATCACTCCAATCTCCCACACCTGGGAAATAGAGACCATCTTTGTATCTTTGGGTGATAGCAGACATGGAGTTACATTCCAAAAATGACATTTCATGTTGATGCAAGATGGGTGCTTGAACGACGACCTCAAAGGCTGGGAGGGGACCTGGGGCTGAGGGGACCCGGGAAGTCTTGTGCTGATCCAAGACATCTCAGTGGGAAGGATGTGTTCTTTGATAAATTAATGAGATTCCTGCAGCAGTCAACCACAGAAGAATAGTCTGTGACAGCGTGGGTGGGGCAGACTTCAGCACATCACCACTCTTTCTCTAAGCCTCAATTAGCTCATCCGCAAAATGGAGTTTGTGGTTCTTGGCCTGCTTGCTTCTTGGAGATTTGATGAGATTAAAGGAGGCGAAGACAGTGAATGTATGACCATTATAACAATAGAATTTTTATGTCCTTGCAGCATGTTAGAGTTTTAATCTGCTATATCATCAGAGCAAATGCCTCGATGGGAAATCCAGCTCTGGATTCCATGCCAGTGGGCCTTAATGGGTGTCTGTTGAATAAATATGTGTGCAAGTGAATTAATGAGTGTACAAATAAGCAAGTGCCTGGGTAATTGAATGAAGAGATGATTGCATAAAGCAGCAAATGAACTGGGAAATCAAAAAGACTAACATTTTTGAGCATATACTGGGGCCTATTGCAAAGGCTTCTCTTAATCCTTGCCACAAACCCAAGAGATTGCTACTATTGTTAATTCCATTTTGCAGGTGGAGAAACTGAGGGGGACAGAAGTTAACTGACTTGCTCAGAGCCACAAATCTTCTAAGTGGCAGAGCTGAGATTCCAGCCCGTGCAGTCTGACTGTAGAGCTCAGAGCAGTAACCTCACTCTAATCCTGCTCAGTGAATCACTGGGTGGGTGGGTGGATGAAGAAATAAGGGCAGAGCCTTCTGTGAGGAAGACAAAACACTTTCTTTTTTGTGGTTTTTGTGGTTTTGGTGGTGTTGGGGATCGAACCTAAGGCCTCAAGCATAGTAGGCAAGTGCTCCCTTAGTGAACTGCATCCCCAGCCTAAGACAAGCCACTTTCTGACGGGGAGGCAGAAGCTCTTGGGGGCAAGGAGGGTCTCCAAACTCTACACTGGGGGCAGGGTCTCTCCTGGGTAGACTCAGTGGCCCTGCCTTACATCCCCCTCTCGCTTCCCTGTCTGCAGGCGGATGCCACCATGCAGCACTACGGGGTGAATGGCTACTCCCTGCACGCCATGAACTCGCTCAGTGCCATGTACAACCTGCACCAGCAGGCGGCCCAGCAGGCGCAGCACGCCCCTGACTACCGTCCATCGGTGCACGCGCTTACGCTGGCCGAGCGCCTGGCTGGTAAGAGCCCTGGGGATGGGACCCTGGAGACGGGACCCTGGGGGTGAGAGGAGACGGCTCCAGAAGGGGCAGGGAGCACCCGGGAGGCTTACTCTGAGCGGCACAGAAAGCCCCAGGTCACTCAGCAGCACAGAAATGACAATTCAAAATCTGTGCCGTGCTCGCTTTGGCAGCACTTCTACAAAATCCATGCATTTTATCTAGAAAGCCCCTTGTCTGTCAGCACTAAGCTGGGCCCCGAAGCTGCCCTGTGCCTTGGACTTCCTGTGACAAGTCTGTGAGGGATGTGCCCATCGGCTCGGTCTCCTAGATGGAGAGCCAGAGGTAGGAGGGCATGGGACTAGCCCACAGGCCAATAGCTGGAAAGTAGCTGGAAGAGGGCTGGGGTGCCCAGGAAAGGAAACCACAGGCAGAGAGGGTCCCAAATAATAACGGCTCCCATGGTGTGAATACTGGTTCTACGTCTGGCACCATCTGAGGCTTTCTCTCTGCATTATACTGTTTGATTCCTATGAAAAGAAATTATCTCCATTTTACAGACAAGGAAACTGAGGCTTGAAGGGGTTCAATCTGGGTGACAGTGAGATTAGAACATGATACTGTGGCTGAGAAATGTGAGCTGTGGAGTCATAAATTTATAGTCAGTGCTGGGGCTGCCCACTCACTTCACTTCTCTGAGCCTCAGTTACCTACCGCAGGGAGAGTGGTAGTGCCCATTCTATGGGATGGCTGGGAGGCTATTTGAGAAACATATCCAAACTGTTCAGCGGAGCCTAGCAGCATTCAGAAGTCATCAGTAGCTAACACCCAAGGTAAGTGCCAAGTGCCCGGGAGGGAGCTGCAGTCCCTGGAGCCCCCCACTCCTGGTTCAACTGGTCGTTGCCCTGACTGCCTCTTCTTGGGCATGAGAAAGATTCAGTGACACAGTGGGGAGCTTGATTTCCTGGGAGGTGATGCCACACACTCCATCCTGTCCCAGCCAAGCCCAAGCTGCTGGACCCGTGTGGGCCCAGCCCTGTGCCAGGTGGTCCTCAAGGACTTTGGGGAATTTCTGGGGAAACCAGGTGCATACAGATCCATGAGATGGCGTGGCAGAAAGAGTGTGACCAGAGTCTAATGGTGGGGCAGCTCAGAGCAGCAGGATCAGCCAGCAGAGTCAGGGAGGGCTTTTTGCAGGCCACTGGACAGGAACTGGGCTTTTAAAAGGCACAGTAAGGAGGAAGGACCAGCAGGAGCCACGACATAGAAATGAAATGGGCCTGAGGACCCCTCCTGAGAGAGGTGCCAGCCTAGCAGGGAGGATGGCATGGCCAGTCCCATTCCTTTAGACCCTGCCAGGCCTCTGAGCAGGACTTGGATAAAATGGAGCACTTGGTCACCTTCTTTAGATCAGTATGGGACATTAGTGTCTAATGTGGGCATCATAGTTGCAATCCTGCCTGGCTCTGGTTACTTCTCTGGTTTGGAGTAGATTCCCTGTGCTCAACTTGGTGGCGACATCAGCTCCTGACAGTGTTCCAGGACCCAGGGACCAGAGCGTAGACAAAGTCAGGGACAGAGGCCCATGTCTACTGGCATGGGCAGAGGAACTGGGGTGTTCAGCCCACCCTACAATTCTTTAACTCTTAAGAAGGAGGACAGTTGGGCCCCCTAGACAGTTGGATGAGGCCTCACCTTCCAGCCCAACGCAGACACCATCCTGGGTGGTTTTTGTGCTACAAGAAATGAAGGCAGGACCATAGACTCGATGCTCCACCAGCTCCGTCTCCCCTCCAGGCTTACTAGGTTGGAACTTGGTCTCTTTGTCCTTCTGTCCCTGGGAAGGAAGCCAGAGGGATAAGAGTGAGTGCAACAAGCCTTTGTTGAGCTCTGAGGGCTCTGACAGAGCCAGACTCTTTGGGAAACAGAAGAGCAGGAACCTCAGGTCCTGCTACCAGACATGCACAGGACATCTGGGAGGTTGAGATTTACTGAAGTGAATGGAGAACCTAGTGCTGATGAATTCTGTCTGCCTGGTCAGACCTCCCCTAAGGAGGCCTTGAGATGAGTACCAGCCTGACTTCTCAGTCAGGGGCCGGTATTCTGATGCTAAGCTTTAGTACCAGAATCTCAGGGCCATGAGGTAGTAGACCATTGTGATGGGGAATTAACATCATGCAATCTCAGATTATTATACTCACAGTATCCTGAGACATTAAGGATCTTAGGACAATACCCACCTGCCCCCCTCCACCCCCCAATTTCAGCCAGATAAGGAAGGCGGCCCTTGACCACATGCTGATAGCTATTCTTGGAGTTGAGTTAGACTTCTGTAGTCATAATAGCAGAGAGTGGAGTGGAGAGATTCTGAAAACCCAGGCAGTGGAGAGGGGAGGGGTAATTTCCAGGGCAAAGAGCTGCCACCTCTGGCAGCTGCCTGGCCGTTTGGAGTGAGTCAGAGCAGGATTAGTTTCAAAACCTATTTCCCATAATTAAATGGTCCCCTCTTGTTGCCCTCCAACGGCTGTACATTTCAAGACATCATCTTGGAGGCCCGTTATGGCTCCCAGCACCGCAAACAGCGTCGCAGCCGCACGGCGTTCACAGCCCAGCAGCTCGAGGCCCTGGAAAAAACCTTTCAGAAGACTCACTACCCAGATGTGGTGATGCGTGAGAGGCTGGCCATGTGCACGAACCTGCCTGAGGCCCGGGTGCAGGTAGGGCCCGACTTCCCCCAAGACCTTGCAGATAAGCACCAGCCCACCCACCTGGTGCCCCTGGTCCGGGAGCCAGCGTTCGCTCCATCAGTGCCAAGGTGTAGCTGCTCCCCCATCTCATGCCTTCGGCCCTAGGAGAGGCGGTTTAGGAAGGACAGAGGGGTGGGATTCCCCGAGGTGTGGGAGACAACATCATCCCCCCCCTCTTCCCTCCAGCACTCTACTCCACAACAGCCCCACTTCTTATTTTCTCCCTGCCTCTGACTCTCCTTTCTCTGCTCCCAGGTGTGGTTCAAGAACCGCAGGGCCAAGTTCCGGAAGAAGCAGCGCAGCCTGCAGAAGGAACAGCTCCAGAAGCAGAAGGAGACCGAGGGCTCCCATGAGGAAGGCAAGATGGAGCCCCCAACCCCAGACACTCAGCTGGAGACGGACCAGCCCCCCAGTCTGCCCAGTGCTGATCCCCCTGCCGAGCTTCACCTGAGCCTGTCGGAGCAATCGGCTAGTGAGTCAGCCCCCGAGGACCAGCCGGACCGTGAGGAGGACCCCCGGGCTGGTGCTGAGGATTCCAAAACAGAGAAGAGCCCTGGGGCTGAAAGCAAGGGTCTGGGCTGCAAGAGGGGCAGCCCCAAGGCAGGTGAGGCTTGGGGGAGACTGCAGGTAGACTGGGGCCCCGGCTGGGTCAGCCTGACAGGTGCCTGTGTCTGTGGTTGGGTGTGAGCAGGGCACAGTCCACAACTAGCACTCAGAGGTGAGGCCAGTTAGAAAGACTGGCATGCAGGCCTGTGCCAGCTGCTCACCCTTTAGTTGCTGGGCTGTGGGAAGGTCTAGAGGTGAACCTATGGCACGCGTGGCACAGCAGGCTGTTATCATTGAAAGCTCTAAAAGGTTTGCCATCGCTGGTCTGGAGGGTCCTGGGGAGGAGCTGTGAGGCAGGGAGGAACATTTGGGGATCTCAGGGCAAAAATGATTTACCAGTCATTAGAAGTACTCTACTATTTTAATAACCAGTATAGATGTACCAGTGTATACTGGTGAATACTATATTGGTACTAGAGAGTCCCACATGTGGGAGAGACTTCTCCCCAATAGTCTTCTTTTCCTTTCCTTCTCTTTCCTTTCCTTTCCTTTCCTTCCCTTCCCTTCCTTTCCCTCCCCCCCCCTCTGTGTCTCTCAGGATTGAACTCAGGGTCTTCACACTGAGATACATCCCCAGACCTTTTTCTATTTTTATTTTGAGACAAGGTCTCACTAAGTTGTTAAGTTGCCTAGGCAGAGCTTGAACTTGCTATCCTCCTGCCTCAGCCTCCCAGAATACTGGGATTAAAGCATGTACAACCACATCTTGCTAAATTCCCCCTTTTCTTGGGTCTTGGTCCCATGTTCTTTCAGCTCAGGAGTCTCATTCCTCAGAGTTCCTTGTGGAAGGGGCCCCTGTTGAGAGGGTGTAGAGGATGGGGCCCGCAGAGCCGCCCTGGTCTGGAGCCCCCACCCCCAGCTGTGTTTATGAAGGAATGGAGCTCTGGCATGAGGCATATCTCAGACACGGACACCAAACCCATGCAGGGAGGGGACAGGGACCGTGAGCTCAGGGCTGGAGGGAGGCGGTGGGAGTTGTGGACAGCAGGGGAAGGGGAGGTGACAACTCTTGAAAAGATAAAGGGGGTCTCCATGAACTCAGACATGGGGCCTGGGCAAGATCCCTGGAGCTTCCCCAGGTCTCTCTTCCTCATCAGGGGATGCCTGTGCTGAGAAGGGATGGATATTTTTTCAGCCAAAGCTGGTCCTGTCAGCAGTGCCATGGGGATGGGAAGCCAAGAGGACCTCCCAGCAGACCAGTCCCCTGTCCTGAGTACCTGGTTCTTGGTTCTCTGCTTGCAGATTCCCCGGGCAGCCTGGCCATCGCTTCTGCTGCCCCGGGGGGTGGCCTCCTGGGCCCCTCCCACTCCTACTCCTCGTCCCCGCTGAGCCTCTTCCGCCTGCAGGAGCAGTTTCGCCAGCACATGGCGGCCACCAACAACCTGGTGCACTACTCCTCCTTTGAAGTGGGGGGCCCGGCCCCTGCAGCGGCTGCCGTGCCCTACCTGGGCGTCAACGTGGCCCCGCTGGGCTCCCTGCACTGCCAGTCTTACTACCAGTCCCTGTCCGCAGCCGCCGCTGCCCACCAGGGGGTGTGGGGGTCCCCGCTGCTGCCGGCGCCCCCGGCAGGCCTGGCACCGGCCTCAGCTGCCCTGAACAGTAAAACCACGAGCATCGAGAACCTGAGGCTCCGGGCCAAGCAGCATGCAGCTTCCCTGGGACTCGATACGCTGCCCAACTGACTGGTCTTGAGCCCAGCCAAGGGGCTTGGTTGCCCCCCTCCCAGGCCCATGGTTTTCCCCAGAAAGCTCAAGAAGGTAATTTTAGGAGCCCAGGAGTCTGGGCCCGAGTCTTCTCTCTGTCCTGTTCCTCAGAGCCACAGCCCCAGGTGAAACCCACGCGCCCTCTGCATGGCCCTGCTTGGACCCCACGGAGGCAGAATGGGAGGAGGCGAGGGGCTGGCTAGATCCCCTCCTCAGTGTCGCCTCCGCTCTGCCCTCCCCCAACTTCTGCCCCTAGTAAGTTGGTGTGTTGAATGTGAGATATAAATATAAATATATAAAGCTATATTTTCAGGCACTGCCTGCCCCAGGCCCCTGCCCGCTCCCATTGCCTCTCCCTGCCCTCCTCGCTCTACCTGCAGCTCCTACAGCTCGCTGCAGCCTTCCCTTCTCTCTCAGCCTCCCTCCTGGTCCCAGTCCCCCTCTGCCTTCCCCACCCTGCTCTTTCTCTGGTGACTCTTCCTTCTGCTCCTTTGGCACTGGCTGTGTCGGTGTCATCAGTTCCCCGGCTGTATTTTGTTTGGGGTTGCAGATTTTTGGTTTTAGTAATTTTGCTTCTTCTGGTCTCTCTTCCCTTCTCCCTCCTGGCTTCTTTCCTCCCTTCACTTGCATCCTCTTTAGGCAGCTGTTCCATTCCCAGCCCCATCAGGAGACAAGGTTCTAGATAGAGACCCTGGAGCTGCAGGCAGGAGGTGGTCCTGGTCCCCACACCCACCCTCCCCAGGCCTGACATCTGGAGCGGGGCATGAGCCACTTTCTCGTCTCAGTTTGGAGGCCTAGTTTTTCCAGTCCAAGGAGGAGGAGTAGAGGCAATAGTCAGGTTGGAGTGGGCGTAAAATGGCCAGCATCCCTGGCTATACTTCCTCCAAGGCCAGTGTTCGCCCAGGTCTCTCCAGGGCTCTAGAGCTCTCTTTGGCGAGATTTCCCTGAGTTACAACCAGGCAAACCAGGGAGGTGGAAGGCGAGAAGGCCTCTCAGAGACAACAGGGCTGGAACTCCTCTCTCACAGTCCCAGCTTCCAAGTTCAGCAGTTCTGTTCTTCCTTGGAGTGTGCCTGGGGCAGGAATGAAGGTTGAACTCAGGGTCCTGATCACAGCAAGTGCAAACCACACAGCAATGAGCACTTTCAGGCTTCTGTTGGCTTCTTGTTCCAAAACCAACTGTGGAAACAGGGGCTTCTGCTGATCTAGTCACTGGCACAGAAAGGCATGTTCGTGTTATGGCCAAGCAGCCCGGCTCAGTGGGGCCCCTTTCATAGAGGTGTGACCTTGGACAAGCCCAAAGCCTCTTGGGGACCATGTCCCCATCTACATTAGATGGCCTATAAGATCCTGTACAGCTCCAACGTTCTGCATTCTGTGCTCACAACTCACAGGACAGAAGTTTTTAGTTAAATCTAACAACAACTACAACAAAGTGGTCTGAATGTACGAATTAGAAAGTTATTGACTTGCTGTGGAGCGGTGAGTACAGTACACAGGAACCTATCTGGTGACACTGCTTAAGTTTCCCAGTAAGTGTAATGGTTCCTTTCTAGTCCACACAATCCAGATTTATCCTGCTTTTCTTGAGTTCCAGTGCCAGCCTCTGGGGTCACTTGATTTCCGTGCCTGTGGTCAGAGGGGTAGGGGATGGCTTGGACAGATTCCTGGTCATCATCCCCAACTCTGTGGCTTACCACTGTGCTCTCTACCCCACGCTTAGAGAAGCTGAAAGCCAGGGTCATGGTTCCTAAGGTTTGTCTTCCTCCCGTGGACACCCTGGGAGGACTGGCTTGCAGAGCAGTCCATGCCCCTCATCCTTCAGAGGCCAGTTTGGGCTGGAGCAGATGGAAAAAGCTTGGAGCAGAAAAAGTGAGGAGGTTGGAGGTGCGGGTCAGGAAAACCATTTGAACAAAGCAGGGGAAGTGAGACGAAGTGGACCTGGGGTTGAGGGGCTACCAAGGTTGAGGGGGTTTAGAATCCAGGCTAAAGAGCCCACCTCCTTGTGGCAAGTGCTGAGGCAGACTGTTGAGTCTTTCCGAATTGGGTGCCTTGCTGGGATCTGGAATTTGGAAGGTGATCCAAAGCCATGGGAGCATCAGAGGAGAAAGGACCTAGGAAGGGGGGTGGGAGGCTGGCAAAAGCTGTGGGAGACACAGAAGGCATTTTTGGTTTGGAAGCAGTTCAGTGGCCCATGGCCCATTGACTGTCCTTTGCAGTCACCTCCAGGAAATTCTGTTTCCAAAACAAAAAAATCTCATCTGGACCAGGCACAGAGTTGAAGCTTTTTGTCTGTCCCTGGTTGCAAATGACTGTTACTAGGCCTTGGAATCCAACAGCCCTGAATATCATCACCTCCTGATTTCCTGAGGGCAAGTGCGCCTGTTGTTATGTCCTATCGTGGCAGAGCCAGGCCCCCCAGGCTCATCCCTGCTCCCTCAGATCTTTGTCAACACTTCCACCATCAGGTGACCCAAACTGCTGAGCCCAGAGGAGGCAGGGAACAAGCACGTGTTTCTGGCCTTTGAGGGCGCCTCAAGTGAGTTTAGAGCTCCAGCCCCAGATACCGAAAGCAGATAGGGAGAAGAGGAGCGTGTCCTTGCAGGAGGTAACTGTGGGTGTCCCAAGGAGTCAGAGGACATGAGCTCAAGTGGGCCCTCGCCTACCGGCTGCTGACTCTACCCGCTGGTTCCTAAGGCCTGCTAGGCCTCTCCCAGGCCTGCTGGGCTTCCCTGAGGGCCAAGGACCTGAGGCTCAAGCCCGCACTGTCCCTTCCAGGAAGCCTCACACCACTCTGCTCCCTTCCATTTGCAGCCTCCCCCTCCCTGCTTCCTTACTCTCCCAGAGTGTGGTCCAGGGGTCTGGTCCCCACCTCGACTCTTAAGGCTGGAGGACTGCACAGGCTGCTTTCCGAACCAGCTGTTTTGTGACCATTTGTGCTTAGAGGATATGCCAGCCTGTGGCAAAAACACCATGTACTGTATTTATTTATTCTGTAGTTGAAGAAACAAAACTCAAACCATCCCCTTCTTCTTGTCCTGCACCCTGCGTAGTATGGCATGATACTCTGTCCCGTGTATGTCTGTCTTTTCGTCGGTCTTACTTCCTGTGATGTTGTGACCTATTCTTCGTCCTACTTGGCTAATAAAAGAGAACCTGGTAGCCCAGCCCTCGACCCATGTTCATTCCCAGGGTGCCAGCCATGGGCTGAGCAGGTGGCACCTCAGGGTCTGTTCAGTGTCTCCACCTGCCACCATGCTGGCGGGGAGGAGAGGAGAGCAGGCCTCCCTCCTGCCCACTGGCCACTCCCGACCTGTCCTTGCAGCTCTCTTGGTGACCTTCACCGGTCCATCCACAGCTGGTGTGCCCCTCTGGAGGAGTCACAGGGGAGCAAAGGGTGGTGGCGAGCTCTGTCTCCTCTGGACTGTTTGGGCCTCACCAAAGCACAGGTAGCAGGCGGCTGGGGCAGGAAGCTGGCATAGGACCCCTAAGAGTAATCAAGGTAGTCTGAGGGGAGGGCTGCAGGTGGGAAGAGGTAGAGGATCCTGCAGGATACCACAAGCAAGCCAGGGCCGAAAGGAAGTGACAGGGAGACACATTTGGACTAAAGCCAGAACTGTTTCTGGTGGAACAGGTGGCCTTCAGAGGGAGTGAGCTCTTGGTCTTCAGAGGTGAGCAAGCAGGAGGCTGACAGCAACTGCAAGGTGTACGTGTGCATGTGTTGCTGAAAGGTGTACAGGTGTGAGAACTTGTGCCACGAGCTCCTAAGCTTGCCCGTGGGCACTAGCCTGTGCATGTGTACTCACCGGAGCAGGAGAGAGACCATGAGACTGAATATAGGCCATAACTGCTGAAAAAGTGCACATCTCAGAAGTTCTTGCTGTGAAATCTTGGTTCCTCCCGCTGCATTTCAAGAAAAAGAAGACCAGAGCTCCCCACCATCCTGGCTCTACCTCCCTTCCCTGAGTTCTGGAGCCAGAAGGGTGGTACGCATGCGGGCTGGGCTTGGGGTTTGGAGAGCCCTCTCTGTCTGAGGCCTGTAGGGAGCTGTCTGCTGGGCTTCCTGGGGCGGACCCTGACCTCCCCACTTCCCAGGTCACTTCTACCCCAGGAGACACATTCCTCTCTCCCCAGTGGGGCTGAGGATTAGGGCGGGGAGCATCCCCCTTCACCTTGCCTCCCTGGCTCCCTGGGAGGGGCTGACAGATCAAATGTCTGCCCTGCAAACCTGTGCCTCCCACATGCCTCCAGGGACACACCTTCCCTGGCATGGAGGGTGTGCTGGTAACACTGCAGCCCAGATCCCTCGTCCGCTCCGCATTGGCTGACACCTGCTGCATGTGTACGGCACGGCTGGCCCTGGGCTGGGTGCTGGAGGTTGCTAAAATACAAGTCTGACCATCCCACTCCCCTATGGGGAATAGCTCGAGACGGGAAGCAAGTAGGGAAGACATGTCCCTGACAATCACAGCACAGGGTGATTCGGGGCGGGGGGTCAAAAATAGGGAACTGTGTGAGCTCAAAAGAGGGTTCCGAGCTCAGCTGGGGAGGTCGGGAAGGCCCCTTGGGAGGAGACTCTGAACTGAGTCCCATAGGTTCTGGGTTCATAGGGGCAGAACGGGGTCCAGGGAGGGGCACAGTATATCCAAGCTGCAGGAATGAGCCCCTGAACCCCAGAAGAGCAAGGGGCCTGTCCTGGCAGAGGGGATGGGGGTGCTTGAAGCCAGTGCACGAAGGTGGAAAGGGAAGCCAGGAGTTTAAATTAAGCCAGGCCAGGACCTCGGAGGCATCGGAAGCTTTGCCCAGTGTGGAGGGGTGATCAGACTTGTATTTTAGTAACCGTGCCCCTCCTTTCGGTGCACGGTGATTTGTGTGAAGGAAGAGCGAGAGCCAGGGTGACCAGAGAAACGGCCACTGTCATGCTCCTGGCGTCATCTGGACTAGGGGAGCGGGGAGGGGAGAGGTCAGATTGACGTGAGATGTAGGAACCTTTAGTGACTGTAGGGCGAGAGGGATCAAGTGTGCTCCCAAATCTCTGGCTGTCTACCGAGGGCAGACGCTGACCGTACTCTGTCAGGGTTGGGTGAGTGCTGGAGGGTACTCCTGAGCCCAGCGTTCTTGTTTGCTGTGTTTGAGGAGCCTTCGATTTATTTAAGGGAAGATGTTGGGTCTATCTCTGCTGCTACTTTATTTGACAAATGCACAGTACTTTCTGTGTGCCTGATGCCTTATAAATAAGTCACTTAATCCTCATGAAACCCTGAGGTTCAGGAACCTATTATTATCCCCATTTGACAGTTCAGGAAAGTAAGGCACAGAGCAGTTAAATCACTTGGCCGGACGACAAGCTAGTAATGGGCCCACCAACGTGTGGACTCAACTAATCCTGGAATCTGGACTGTTAATCTTGGTGGTTGCCAACAGGGAGATGGTGACCAAAGCCAGTGAGAAGCTTGAGGTTTTGACCTCTGTGAAATGCTGGCTGTGACACAAAGTTCCCTATTTTTGACCCCCTGCCCCGAATCACCCTGTGCTGTGATTCTACTGATGGTGGAGTCAGGACAGACTGGTCCATCCTTGCTGTTTACTGCAGGGCCCTCTGTAGTCCTGCTTCCTCTTCTATATCGACTATGTGACTATGTCCAGCCTGCTTCCTGGGAGGCTCAGATGTGACAAAGAGAAGGCACTGGGGGTGGTAATGGCCCAGCAGGCAACAGGTACCCAGGCAGCCCCTGGGGGTGAAAGGGGAAGGGTAGGAGGGCTCCCCAAAACTTGTCCCCCAACTTCCCCTTTCTTAGGCCGCGGCCCCATGTTCTTCAGGCTTGGGGGTCTGGTTCCCCAGGGGCCCCTGAGGGACACCTGCTGAAAGGGCTGGGAAGACGGACCCCTTTCGGGCTGGGCACTTGCCGCCCCATCTCTTTCCCACAGAGCTGCCCTGGGCTGGAGCCCCCACCCCTAATCTCTCATTCTCCTTTTGCTTCTGGGAAAGCCGATTAGGAGGCGGCCTTCTGCCCGCCCCCCTGACAAGTTTGTCTGAACTCCCAACAAAGGCCCTCAGAGGCTGCAGAGGGAGGACTCAGGCAGGGGAACCTGACACCGCTGGCCGGGGATCACCCCACAGCCCGGGAGGCAGGCGGCAGGCCGCTCTGTGGCTCTGCCCACCCCACAGCAGGCAGGAATGCATCTCCCAGGGCACCTGGTCCCAAAAGGCCTAAGGACCAGGTTGGGGGACTTCACCTGAGAGCCTCTCACCACAGGGAAGATGACAGAGGCCTGTGCCTATGACGTGCATGCACATTCTCTCACACTGACATGCACTCCCAATTACAGACCCCCCACCTTCACGGCACACACGCGCACACATGTCTGCTCTCACACATGCAAAGTGTGCGCCCTTCTGCACTGGACCGAGCCCGAGGGTGTCTGTCTCCCTGTCTCTCACACTGACAGCCATGCTCAGCCCCTACAAACAAGCAGACACACACCCCTCAAAATGGGGAGACTTCTGCTCGGCTGGTCTACCACCACACATCTGCCCCACCTCTCACAGCATTCTTCCCGTCTGACTCACACCCACAAAGCGCACTGAACAGTCAGAGCCGCCATGTGGCTCCTGCCCACTTCTCCAGACAGGCCTCTTGGGAGACAGGCTAAGGTGGGCCCCACAGACACCCCGTGATCGCTGCCCTGTGCTTGGGACAAGATTGCTGCGAAGCCCACATGAGAGTCCAGCGACAGCCTGCTGCTCTGTGTGTGTCCACAGCCACCGCCTCTCATCCATCCCAACCAGTGGCCCTGCGCCTGCCCTCACGCACCTGCTCCTCCTCCCCAGGGCTACCTTCATGGGCTTGTGACCTGTAGCCACACAGGGCCCCAGGCCCAGAGGACGCCATAGTATTCTGGTGTTATCTTGAAATCCTTAGTTTTTGTTTGGTTTTTTGGTTTTTGTCCCTAGTTTTTGTTTTGACACAGGGTCTCACTGTGTAGTTCATGCTGGCCTTGAACTCACTGTAATCCAGGCTCATCGTTAACTCCCATCGATCCTCCTACCTCAGCCTCCTAAGTGTTGGGATTACAGGCGTGCGCCACCATGCCCGGCTGAAATCTTTAGTTTTTAAACAAGCACCTTTGAATTTTCATTTTGCACTGGACCCACAAACTACAAAGCTGATCTTGCTCCCTCATCATGGTATCTCTCAGCCAATCCACCACTGAGAGCCCTCAGCTTCTCATCTTGTCCAAGCGCCTCCATTTTCCTTTTCAGCTGGGGCTCCCTCTTCACCTCTACTCCTCACCAGACAGCGGAGTGTGATGGGGGAGGGAATGACTAAGAAGAGCACACTGTACGCCTACACGTCCTCCCAGAGTCACCTTAGGGCTTGATATCCTCATGTGCAAAATAGGGCTAGTGATGATGCCTGTTTTAGGGTCCTTTGTGAACATTAAATAACATTCGTATAACACTAAGAACAAGTTTGGCATTTAGTAAGAGCTCAATAAACAATTATTATTATTATACTCTTGTAAGTGTCAGCAAACAAAAATAGACTCATCCCTGTAGTCTAGTGGGTACAACAGATTACTCAGTGACCTGTATAGCAACATCCAGTAGCAGGGCGAGTGAACAGCACTCCCACCTCTGACCTTGTAGGGCTTCCAGGGGAAGGGAAAGTCTGTCTGAGGCTGGGATCAGAGATCCATCTAGGGCAAATCTCAGCTCTATTAGAGAGTGAGTGGGGGCTCAGATGGGGCCAAGGCAGTCCCCAAGACACAATCTGGGGCAGGGCTAGCACTGACTTTCTGTGGGCCAGACTTCTGTGATCCTCTATTTCATCATCTGTAAAATGGGGAGACCTCTGCTCACCCCCAGGCTTGTGGGAATTGAGAGAGCTAATAATGGAAGTGAAGGATTAAGCAGCCACTAATGGCACTAAGCCTGGCCCCCAGGTCTCCTCTCCCTTCCAGTGCCTAGAGGCTGTGCAGCCGTCACCCAAGTCTCCAGCCACGGCAACTGCCAGCTCGGCTGGGATCTTTTCCAAGAGGAGTCTGGAGATTTCGAAAAGCCCTTTGAACAACAAAGGCCAAGGGAGTGGTATTTCCTCCCCGGGGCTGACCGCCCAGTGGCTCCTTTATCTTGGCAACGGGGCTAGGGCTCGAAGAGCTGTTCTTGGAAAGAGCTTGTGTGGGGCGTGTGCGGGTGCGTGTGAGTACAGTCGTGTGTGCACAAAGCTGCTCTTTGTTGCTGTCCCCACCTGAGCAGGCTGACAGATCTGTGAGCCTGGGTCCTTCACAAGTCGCCTTATCCATCCTGGGCCTCCACACAGCATGTGCTGGGTGGCCAGCAGGGAGGAGCTGTTTTCTTTTTTACCTTGAGATCTTCCTGAAGGAGAGAACTCCAGGAAGCAGGAGGCACAATGCTTCAGGACAAAGCCAGGGGAGCTGAAGTAGATACCTGACAACAGGGGAAAGGTGACAGGGTTTCCATTCTGCCAAGGAGGCCGGCACACCTCAGCCCCAGGCCTCTCGCCAACACACGCAACCCTGTGGAGGCAGGGGCCACAAGATGACCTGAAAGACTGGCTCGTCCAGGGTTATCTTCAGTCTGCCCTGAACCGTGCAACCAGCAAGCTTCCACCTGCCACTGGGGCTGTGGGCCACTGGAAGAGTCCTCCTCTGGGCCTCAGTGTCTATCTTAAGTCAAACTCAGACTTGGACGCTTCCTGACCCGGACTTGAGTCCCCTGGAACTGGGTTGGGTGGAAACTGGGGACACACAGGCAGGACCCTGAGTGGCTGTAACTGAACAAACAACCGTTCTGACGGCTTCCTTGCTTCCTCCTCCCCACTCCAGCCACCAGAATCCCGCAGAGCCCAGGGAAATGGACATGGCGCGCTAGGGCAGACTACCAGAGGGTCAGGCCTGCTGGGGCTCTGGGATTCCTGCTTCAGGTTCTCAGAAAGGACCATTTATAGGGGTCTCTAGTTCAGACCCATCCAGGGCAAAGTCACTGACACCCGGCTCCCACCCACAAACCTGAAGGGGCAGGGAGCTCACGGCTTTCCAGGGCAGCCTGCTTCGGGTCTGACTGGGAAGTTCTTCCTCATACTGAGCTGAAATCTACCACCCAATAGCCTTCTTATCGGGCCTGGGAGCCATCTATGAGGCTCACTGTGTGCACATTGCCACCAGATCAGACCAGGAGTGCCTTGCACACTCACCATGCCCCTTCCCACCTGCCTTTGCCCCTGCTCCTTCTTCCTTCAGAAAAGTCACTCTGCAGGACATACTCCCACACCAGCACTTCCAGGAAGCCTTGTCTGATGACTGAGGGTGAGGTGGGAGTGGGGAAATGTCCCTCCTTTCTCTTGATCCGTCTTACTCACCAGTACAGTTCTCATCCACTGCCCAATGAAGCACTCTAAGCAGGACTTGGCAGGGCACAGAGCCTGACTCAGGTGGGGTTCAACCAATACCGAACTCATCAAATTAAATTGCAAGAACATGAGGAACAAGGTGTACCAAGGCCTTCAGGGAAACTTTATGGCAAGCCCTGGATTTTTCTGGGTCTCTTTCATGGGTAAAGCCTGGAAGGAGTGGTCTGTGTAGGGTGCTTGCCTCAGAGAGTCTTGGATTCTGAGTGTCTTGCTGAGTTTTCTCTTCCATGTGATAATCGCCCCCAGTTTCCTCAGTTGTTCCACTCAGGATGTCTTCTGACCTGGGGTGCTCCCAACTGTGGGTACAGATGAGGCTAGAGGCACTCACATGGCAAAGGCCTGGGGAAGTGGGGTCAGAGGGTCTCCTAGGACGGCACCTAAGAATGAACACACCTTTCCACACGCACAGAACCTCACCTTTTTCTGACCTCCTCGCTCAGGGCATGCTTAAGAGATGAGGCTGGCTTGAGGCAGAGGCCAGACCACAGGCCCTGGCTCTTCCTGAGAACAGAGACCTGTCCTGGCACAGACTTTAGGGTTCTCCTTTCAGTCCTCAGCCGTGGTGTCCACGGGTTGGGGAATATACTCTAGTCTTTGTGAGGGGGATGGGAGGGGCTCAGTCAACTAACATTTACTGATGCAGCCAAGGCACTGGGAAAAGAGTGCAGAACAGGACCAAGTCCCTCCTCCTAACCTGCAAGGGTCTATTCTCTTACATGCAAGGCAGGAGGCAGACAGGTAGACAAGCAATGAAATATACATATTTAGGGTGCTGATTGAGCTATGAGAAACTGAAACAGAGGACAAGGCTCAGTGCATGGCTGAGGTTAGGGCTCAGCCAAGGAGACAGATGGAGTGACTAGCTAGAGATGACTGGACAGATTGACAGTCAGGGGGACAGACAGTGAGGACAGAGGCTGGGCCAGGCCTGGAGGTGTGACTGAAGGCGTCTGGGGGAGAAGGGATGGGGAAGAGAGGCAGGATCTATTAAGCTGATGACTCCAGGCCCTAATCCCAAGCCGGGCCTAGGCAGGGAGAGTGTGTAGGGGGAGGGGAGCACCCCCGCTGGGGTGTAATTTCACGCTGAAGGGCCTGATGGGGCATCCCAGGGACTGATCCTTTCTGGATCAGAAAACCCACTTCCCTTTGTGCACAGGGCGATTAGTGCCTTAACCCTTTGTGGGCTGACTCTGGGCCCGCCCCACCCCATCTTACTGCCAGCCCCCGGGACCTAGCCCAGAGCTCTTTGCCTTCAGCCCAGCTAACTCCCAGACCTGGTCTTCTTTGCTGTGAAAGAGGAGCTGGGACTGAGGAAATCCGGGGATGACTCTGAAACAGCTCTGTCCCTGTTCTTGCTTCCTGGGCCGCAGCTTCCCCCAGCTTCCCCGTCTTACCTGACCCCTGTGCCCGGAAGAAGTGAGCTGGCAGCCCCCACCACCTTGTCCAGCTCAGGCTGAGTCCAGGCTCCTTCAGGAAGCCTGAGGTCCAGCCAAATCTACTGCCTTGCTAGAAACTGTAGTGCGCAGCCTTCCCGAGTGCCTTCGATGGGAAGTTTACTACCTCCCAGGCCATAAAGCCAGAACCTCCTCCTCCCACTGAGTCCTGATGGGGAGCAAACACTGACCTCCAGAGGCCAAGTCCCCTGACCACTGACGTCCCAAAGGTATTCCTGGCCATGTGGCCTCAAAAGCGGCACCTCAGGACTAAGTAGGGCATCATAGTCAGTCAGCCCTCTGCATCTACACCCTCTTTTGCTATAACCTCATTTGTTTATATATATCTGTTCAAAGACCCACCTGGAATTTTGGCTCCAGTTGCCCTTGGGAAAAGGTCCGGTCACCCTCCCCAGGTTAACTGCAACATGTCCTGGGCCGCCAGGGAAGTCTTTCCCCTCCGGAGTTCCTCCAGGGTGGGGGAGAAGGGCAGGGACCAGGCTGGGCCTCCTCTAAGCTCCCTGGATCTCTGGAACCCCAGCCCCATTAAAAAAAGTCCCTAAATGTTATTTACACTTCGGAGTCTTAAAAACCATTAACAAAAGCCACTTAATTCAATTATCTTCCCGCCTGGCTTGGTTCTCAGCGCTGAGTGCACCGGCCTCCCCTAGCCGCCCCCTCCCCTGCCCCCCCCCACTGTCATTGTGTCGGGCTAATGAGGTAAACTGAAGCGAGCCCTGTCCCCCCTGACAGGTTTATGAGAATTTAATAAAGCGTGGCCGGGACCAAATGAGTTGCCTCAGCCTTGGAGAGCTCATTGTCTTCGGAGTCAGCGTTTTTGACTTGAGCTGCTCCCTCCCCCGCCCCGGCTCCTGCCTGGAGTGCCCCCCCCCACCAGGTGGGTGCCCGGCTGTTGAGGTGGCAGAGGCCAGGGAGGCTCTGGAGGGACAGAGCAGCCAGGTCCGTCCCTGGGGAGGACAGAATTGGAACTGGCCAGTGTGCCCTGGGGAGGGGCTGCGTAGTTCTCTGCGAACTTCCCAACCCTCACACAAACCAGACCCCAGAAACATCCAGAGGCCCGAGGGACTTCCCAGGCTACCTTCACTCCTGTGTTACAACCCCAGGCTACTTTAGGCATGATTCACTTTTTCTTGCCTGTCTGGAGTGACCAGCCAAAGCAAGCTCTCAGAATGATGAGGCTTCTCTTTCTGATAGGGCATGAGGTAGGGACGCAGGCCTGTCACGGTGGGTCGCAGTCTCTTCCCTTGGAGAGCTGCCTTTTCCTTACATCTTCACTGCAAGAAGACAAGGGGGTGGAGCACCGCCCCTGTGAGAGAGGTACTTGTCCAAGGTTCTAAGGCCGTTGGAGAGGCAGAGGGAAGAGGTTCCCCGGCTGGGTCCCCAGAGCGCCACCCTGGGGTTGGGATGCTCTGAGAAGCCCAAGTGCCCTCCTATCTGATGCCCTGAACAGCCTAGAAATGACCTTTTTCTGCCTGGCCTCTCAGCAGTCTAAACTAGCCCAGGAGTTCCTGAGCACTGGAGACCAGAATTCCTTCTGGCCCCAACAGAAATGGTTCCAGGAGCTACACCTGGGGCTGAAGTTTGACCTGATAAGGGTCTCACCTGGACGGTCCTTATGTCCATGGTGTGTGGGGAGAGCAAGTCTTAGGGCTCAAGGCTCATTTTGTGACCATGATCAATCTTTGTCCACAGAGTTCAGGCTAGTACCAGACTTAGGGTTCTGTGGCTGGTCAGGCTCTATGACCAGTCAGGGTCAGGGCTGTCTGTTCTCAGGGTCCAAGCTCAGGCTGTGACCGGAACGGAGAGCTAATGTGCGCCTATCATCAAGTCTCTTTGTCCAAGTCAGAGTTTGACACAAAGGTGTAAGGTCAAGTTCAGTCTATGAGCAATGTAAGGACTCAGTATGGACCAGGTGAGTATTTGGTCTAAGATCAAAGTCAGGGTTTAGTCTATGATAAACTGAATGGAGACGTACCTGTGACTTTGATAAAGAGTAAATCTTTGTCCGAGTCAAGGCTCTTTTGTATTGTCAGGTTCCAGAAGTGAACAAATTATTTAGCAAATTTGTGTGGCTTGTCCGTTCCCTGCCCCCCCCTCCAGGCCTTGGCCCTCAGAAGGAGAAAAAGCAAAATTGTGCAGTCTGGTTGGGCTGAGCAGCCTCTATCCCCTGACGTGTGCCCAGAGTGCCCTCTGGTGGCAGTCCTTAGCAGTATCAACTTCCCCAGGCCTGGTCCGTCTATCTGGCCATCTCCTACGGGAAGCCTGGCCATCTCCTACGGGAAGCCTGGCCATCGGACTGGTTTACGTCCAGCTGGCCAGTTCTTGTGCTGCCCTACCTTCCTGTTAGACAGGCAATTTGATAAGTCCCTATTCCTAGGGACCCAGAGATTCAGCCCTGTGATGGGATTTACACTTTTTACTCAGTCAACAGATATTACCAAGCACTTAATTTATGTTGAGTGGGCACTGAAGGTATAGCAATAAACAAGACAAAAGTTCCAAGCTCTGAGAGCTCATATTCTATTTACTTCTTCCTAATTCCCAACACTCAGTCCATAGCCCTCATCAGAAAGGTTATGGCATCCGAGAGTTGGGAGAGATTCCGAACTGGTCATCCTGGGGTCCTTTCTTCCTCCTAGCTCAAAGGTTGGGCCTCCCTAGGCTCTGGGTCCTCTGCCATCCCCTCTCCTCATGCCACTTATCTGGACTCTTGGCAAAGCCGCCAGCCACTACCAGGGCTCTGCTTTCCATAACTGGGACTACAACTCTAGATCTTACCTGGCAGCTCTCCTGGGCTAACAGGCTTTCCATCCTACCATGGCCCTTGAATTTCCTCTAAACCTTGGTCCTACACCATACATCCAGGGCTCAAACCAAAATTCTAGCATTTCCTCCCACATTCTTCTTTCGCTCCCCCAGGAAATCTGACAGGTCAACCTGTCCCATCTATCTCAGAAATAGGTATAGACTCTGTTTACTCCACAGCAACCACTCAGTGCCTGTCTCCATGGGGCACAGCTCTCTGCAGTAAGCTCCTAACTTACCCCATTTTCCCTCTTGCCCCTTGACCCTCTATTTTCCACACAGCAGACAGAACAGTTTCTACAATCATAAATCAGATCGTGTCACTTCCCTGTCACTTCTCCCCAGTGGCTCCCATCTCACCAGGAATAAAATCTCGACTCCTCACCCTAGCTAAACATTCCATATGCTGAGCCACATCCCTCTTTCCACCTCTCCAATTTCTCCTTTCTTTCTTGTTCTGACACACAGAGGCCAAGTTGTGGTTACCTTGGGGCTTTGGTGCTGGCCACTTCCCAAGCTTGAAGTAATCTTGCACTTTTAGACCTTTGCATGACTGACTCATTTAGAGATCAGCCTAAATGCCACCTCTCAGAGAAGACCTGCTGAAAGTCCCTCTGTCACACCTTCCTATTGTGATTTTCTGCACAGCACTGTCACTAACTAATGTCTTTTGTCATGCTTGCTCACTTAATTCTTTACTGTTTGTCTCCCCCAAGTAGAATATGACCTCCACGGGAGTTTGTTCACACTGTATTCTCAGTATCAGCCACAGGGCTCAGGGATTATTTATTGAATTAATTAGTAAACACTGATTCTAAGTGGATGCCCTCATTTCTTCTGGTGGGAAGAGATGAAAAGGACCCAATTCCTGACCCCATCCTGGGCTCTGTTGTCTAGGCCAGCAGCTCCCTGCGGCACCCCAGAGCTCCCGCAGCTCCCCGGCCTCTGAGAGCAGACCCCAGGGCCAGCCTTAATCTTTACCTAAGGCCTTCTGCAGTCTCCTCACAGCAGCACCAGGCCCTGCTCAGACTCCTAAGGTCGGGAGCTTGATGCCCCACTGCTGCCGGGATTGTGTCTTCCCCTTCAGTGAGAACTGGCCTCCCTTGTGGCCCCCACATGGAACCTACCCAGGAAGAGGACTGTGAGGTGAGGGCCAGAGCACATCCTCCGGTCCTGCTGTGTGTGGGCAAGTGGGGCTGCTCCAGGGCCTCACTGGCCATACTGCCCTGGAAGGGCCTTGGCCCTCAGCTCCCACCTGAGGAAGCGGCGTGAGAGGAGGAGAGTCTGGTACGCGAGGCCCAGAGAAACAATGTGCAGGACGCTTTGCCCGAGCTGACTGGGAAGTGGATCCCGGGCACTGGGTGTGCATAGGGCGGGGAAGGGAACACGGATGAGACCAAAGATGATCTTCTTTTGGAGGTGGCAGCGGAAGGGACTGCAGGGAATGACGGCCCCTCCTCCACTCCATTTTCTCCCCACTCTACTCACACCATTGATCTGTGGCCCCCATGGCCCTGAATCCTCATCTGATACTCAATTTTCCTCCCCAGCAGCTAGCTCCCAGAGCAAGATCTTGGCAGAGGGGAGGGGGGCTCTGAGAGTCTAATTTCTGGCATCTGCCAGCAGGTGGGAGAGGGGTTTGGACTAGGTCTAGCACTGCAGAGTGAATCTAGATGGTGGGAAAAGGGAGTCCAGACCACATCCTAAGGCAGCATCAGCAGTAGCCCCTCACATGTCTACTCCACCAAGGCGGCAGGTGGTGTCTGAGGCTGCAGACCAAGGAACCAGAAGAGAGAGGACAAGCCTGAGGAGGTGGCCTTACACACACACATACACACACACATGCTGGGGGGAAGGTGAAGTGATCTCTGAACAGAGGCCATCAGCTCCAGGAGCTGGGTGCTTCAAAGGTTGGGGCCCACTGACCCACCTGAGCTAAGGGAGATGAACCGCCCAGCACCTACTGGCAGATGCGCTCTCCTGGAGAAGACCACTCTAGTACCTTCACGGAGGAGAGGATAGAGGTGGAGCCAGAGGAAGGCAGAGCCCCAGGGCTCTTGGGAAGTGTTTGGGCCATGGCAGAAGACTAGCACAGCCCATCTTGAAAACAGAAAGGGAGGCTCGTGATGCCAAGGTGAATGGGCAGAGAGTCACAGCCCCCCAGGGGTGGTGGGCCAGCATGTGCCACTCTCACTGCTTGCCTTGGTCCCTGCAGGGAGAGGAGGGTCTAGCTCAGAGTCACAATATTCCTTCAGTCCCCTGCTTCTTCTTGTAAGGCAGCCCCTATTCCTCTGCCAAACGCCATCACCACCTGGACAGACCACAGGCTGGGCCCCAGCTGTGCAAGCCCACCAGCCTGGGAGAAAGGTCTGGGCTTTGCAGTATGTATGTCGCTCTCCCCTCACTGTCTCTACCGGTGGCCACGCCCTCAACTACCACCCTTCCCTACACTCCCACACCCCTGTGTGATGTTGACGGTCACCCGAACACTGCCACTCGTCATCTCTTAGAGGAGCTACAGCCAGGCAGTCACACCCACAGGCACTCTCCTACGAGTTCCCCTGCTGACACACCTATTCTCAGACGTTCACAGGCATACGGTCTCAGAGATAGTTTTTGTTCAGTCTCACCCTCCTTTCCCTTGGTGCCCCTTCTAGCTCTCCAAGAACAACTGATGCTGGGACGCTGAAGTCCTTGGTCATGGCCCAACAGGACCCCAGAATCCAGGGTGCTCAACCAGAGGCCCCACAGCCAGCCCAATCCCTCCAGCCTGCACACCACTGCGAAGGACTTTAGAGGTGCTTCACTCAGCGAGGAGGCACAGTCCTAGTGGCTGGCAGCAGGGAATGAAGATGACATGGGGACCTTCAGGGTTGGAGAAGCCCCCTCAACACTGAGGGTCCAGCCTTAGCTGCCCTGGCCCCAGTCAGACAGAAGGGAGCTCCGCCCGAAGGGACATTCCTGGCTGAAGTCAGAACTCTTCCTCCCACAAGAATCCCAAAGGCCGGGCTGGGGCAGAGACAGCGGGGAGGGCCAGAGGGCCAATGGAGGCCGTTCAGGGTGTAGGGTGCAGAAACAGAGCCGGCCCGGGCCGAAGTTCCCCTCCTGCTGATCCCCGAAGCCTCGCTGGCAGTCAGTCCTTCCCGAGTGGATGCTTCTTCCTCCGCAGGGCCCAAAAGCCACGGAGGAGAAGGTCAAGTTCCAAGGTCCAGTTCCATCAAGGCTGAGGTTGAAGTGAACCAGGGCAGGCTCTGCTCCCTTCTTTGAGGTGTGAGCGCCGACACAGTTTTATCTCCTCCAGAAGTTCCGGAGCTGGGACCGTTGAGGCCGGTCACTGTGCCCAGCGCCAGGCCTTTCACTGGCCCTTGATGGAGATCCCGGTCAGGGGAGTCGCGTCCGGGCCCGGCCGGCTAGGAGACAGCCGCTCCAGGGACCCCTTCGCTGCGCGGCGCGTAGGCCGCTGCGGGTGCGGGCTCGGGCGCGCCCAGGGCGAAGAGGCCGGGGCTGGAGCGGCCCGAGGACGCCGCGGAGGCGGCGGGGCTGAGCTGCACGGCCGTGGTGTCCTGCGCCGTGCGCTCGCTGCTCTCCATCTCCAGCGCCACCGGCCCGGCGCGCCCGCCACCCTGGCCCGGGCGGGCCGCCTGCGAGGAGCGCGCGCGAGGCGCCGGGCCCCGGCGGCCACACACGCAGCAGGCCGCGAAGAAGCCGAGCGCCAGCACCAGCAGCGCGGGCCCCACGACCAGCGGCGCGTTGTGCCCAGGCAGGAAGGAGGCGAAGGCGCCCACCAGCGTCACATTCACGCCCGCCAGCAGCACGCACAGACCGCAAGCGCAGCACAGGGCGGGCGGAGGCAGGCCGCGGAGCCGGGCCTGAGCCCTGTCCGCGGGCGGCGCTGGGGCCGGGGGCCCTCTGCTCTTCTCGGCGGGTGGCATGGCCCGCGCACCCCCGCAGGCATCAAGCGCCCCGCTGCGGCGGCCCGAACAGCCGTGCGCCAGAGGCCAGCGAGCTCGCGGTGGTCCTGCGGGCACACAGAGAGAGCTCGGGTCAGTGGGGCATCTCAGCCTCCAATCCCGGCTCCGTTCCGCGGCTACACTCAGTGTCTGCGAGCGAGGGGAAAGGTCACCCAGAGCAGCTCCCTGCCTCTGGCCTCTAGGCACAACCCACTCCTTTTGCAGTCCGCCTATTGTTTTCACACCTAGGCCCTGGAGTCCCTTCCCACCTCCTCTAGTCATCCACCTCCTCTCCTCCAGAAACCTTCCTGGTTAAATAAAAAAGTGAATAGCTGTGAAGTGCCCAGCAGGGTGCTTATTAAAGCATCATCATCATCACCATCACCACCCCCACCACCATCATCATGCTCAGTAGACCTAATTAGAGGGCCGGTGCTCTTGGGTTTTAGAGAACTCCAGGCCTCCAAGTGGAAGGGGAGCGGCCCAACGGTTCTCTGGCCTGGTCCCTCCTTGCTCAGATGAGACCCAGCTAGGTCCTGGTAGGCACAGCATTGACATCAATTTTCCTAAACATCAGATGAGGTCCTGGTGTGGGCAGCTATGTGAAAGTAAGGTGCTCCTGATGATTCAGATGTCCTATGAGAAAGGGCTGCGCCCCCAGGGCCCTTTCTAGGCTGGGGATTCTATTAGATTCCAGCCCTACATGCATTCAGCCATCCAGGATTCCACAGTTGCACATGGATTCAAACGCCAGATCACTGAATACCAGAATTCCTTTCTAAAATTCTCAAGGTGTGTCTGGTTTGAGATCTATCTCTGGATGTCAGAATCCTGGAAATGCACACAGAAGCAAGAGCAATATAAACAGAGTCTAGGGATTTATGACTTCTATTTGAGACTTCTGTTGTATAACAGGAAACCTCAGGTACCAAGGCTCAGGAAGGATAGATCACAGCTCTGAGCTGTGTTAGAATTGTGAAGCGATGTCAGAAGAGAGTCCTGGGTGGGGAAGGTAGCGCAGGGAGGAAAACAGTACGCGGGATGAGGAACAGGGAGGGCGGAGTGTGACCTGGGGAGGAGGCCTAAGGCCCTGCACTCAGTGTTATCACCTGTAATGCAGAGCGAATACTAGAATCAGTGATAGGTAATTGCTTTAAATTAAATAAAGTGCTTCCACTTTAAGGAATATTAACCACGTCCCTGTGTGATGCTGACAGAGAAGAGACCTATAACATCTCAGATCTGAGAGGCTGGTCATGTTGTGTCTGGAAACAGAAGAGTTGGTCTGTCCCTCAAGAGTCAGATTTTTGTTTTTGTTTTCGTGCTCTCCAAAGCGAGCACACTCTCTGGAGTTGGAAAAAGCTTGAGGACTCAGTGAGTGAAAATGAGGGCTACTGTCAGGGAAAGGCAGCTCAGATACTTTACTCTGGACACAGGTTGGAGTTAGCTTGGTCCAAGCAGCTCATAGGTCCTGGAGGGCCACCTCCAGGCCTGTCCAGATCTCTGATGGCTCCACGGTTCCCTCTCCTGGCACCATGCTGAGAAGGGGAAGTTCTACTAGCACTCATTGGAGCCCTACTGAGCTGGCATGAAATCAGAAATCTCACAATCCTGGCAGAGAGAGCTCATGTTGACCTTGAGGGCACCCACAAACCAGATTCCTCAGGAAGCTCCACGCACACACAAACCATTTTCTCTCTTTAACCTGTTGCTGAGGGTTCTGCCAGGCAGCAAGAGCAACTAAACAGATACAGCAGCTTACAGTTTGCGGGGCACTTTTCCATCTATGCTATTACTGAATCCCCACGACTGGTTGAATAAGAACATTTTACAGCTGAAGAAACTGAGGCTCAGAGGGAACTGGAGTGGGGCTCCTCTGGTGGTTGCACTAAGAGGGAGGAACAAAAGCCAGCGTGAGACTGGAATCAGAAGACCGAAGATTTGGTTCACCATGTGCACATGTAAATCTTGCTACGTTTTATTTTTCATTTATTTTTTTCTTGCTTTATTTTAAAGAGAAGGGTTTGGTCCTCAGGAGGGCCCAGGAGATTCCCAGGTCTTCCTATTTCAAAGCCCTTTCTCCCTCACTTATTAATGCCAGACATTACCTGGCAAAGCAGGGTCTTCCTTCCCGTGGGGAAGTCTCTTCCTGAGGCTGAGGGTGTCCCTGGGATGTGTGTGTGTGTGTGTGTGTGTGTGTGTGTGTGTGTGTGTATGGTGGAGCCTGACCCTTCATCTCACTTCACACCACACTTGAAAACTGACTGTGGACAAAGATTGAGGAGGGTGGCTGGAAGATCCAAGGAGCTCATTTCTTTTGCCTTACAGGGAAATCTCTCTGTCTTTGGATTTCACAGTTTTACTATGACGTGACGAGGCATGTTTTTGTGTTTACCCTTCTCAGGGTTCCCGATGCTTCTACAATCTGTGGCTTGTTATCTACCTCCAGTTTTGGATAAATTTATGCAATTTTTTCATATTCCCTCTCTCCTCTCCTGCTGGCACTGTAACTACACGTATGTTCACCCATCCCATAGTGTCCCATGTGTCACTTATATGCTATTCTGTATTTTCCAGTCTTTTTCCCTTTCTGTTTCAGTCTGGATATTTTTCTACCAATTTAGCAACTAGTCCTCTAAGCTTTTCTTCACATGTATTTTCCCCACTGTTAAATATATATATTGAGTTCTTAATCTCAGTTATAACTTTTCAGCACTACAATTTCCATCAATTATTTTCCAGAGATTCCAGTTTTCTGTTGAAAGACTTCCTCTTGTTCCCTATTTTCTTGAACACAGTAAACCCTTTAAAGTCTTTATCTGAAAATTTAAACATCGGATCTTATGTGAGTTTTTCTATTTTTATTGTTCTCGGCTTTTGGTCATTTGGCTTTGTCTTCTGGAGTGCCAGGTATTTGTTTTTGTTTCTGTGCTGGGCATCGAACCCAGGGCCTCGTACATGCTAAGCGCGTACTCTAATGTGTGTGCCGAAGGCGTAGCTTACTGGTATTTATGGTGGGGTTGTTTTTTTTTTTTTTTTTTGGTGCTGGGGATCGAACTCAGGGACTTGGGCTTGCAAGGCGAGCTTTCTAACCACTGAGCTAAATCCCTAGCCCCCACATGTTATTTATTTTTGCTGTGCTGGGAATTGGACTCCGGGCCTTGCTAGGCAGGTGCTCTACCATTGAGCTGCTAGTGCTGAATGCCCAATATCATGCTTGAGAAATTGCAAAGACAGTTTAAGTCTCTAATCTAGATGAGTTTGTGAGGAAGCCTCTCACAGACAGCTAAAGAAGGGACTGGTCACTTCAGCCCAGTCTGGGACTAGACTGATTAGAAACCTGGTTCTAGTTTTCCCGAGTCTGTACCTGATTAACCATTACTCATAGAGTGTGGCCCTTTGGGCTACCCAACTAAATACTGGGGGAGGGCTGGGGGTGTAGCTCAGTGGTAGAACATTTGTCTAGCACGTGGTATATAACAGGATCTCTCCACTTCAGGTTTTGTTTTTTGTCTTTTTTGAGGCAGGGTCTTGCTGAGTAGTCCAGGCTGTCCTCAGACTCACTATGTGGCCCAGGCTGGCCTTGAACTTGTGGTGATCCTCCTGCCTCAACCTCCTGAGTGCTGGGATTACAAGTGTGCGCCACCATGCCCAGCCTCTCCACTTTGTAAATCCTTGATTCCAGTTTTGTCTCACCAATTCTATTCTCTCTCTCTCTGGATTACAGGATCTCACTTTGTAATTCAGGCTGGTCTCAAATTCACAGCGATCCTCCTGGTTTAACCTCTCAAGTGCAAAGATTACAGACATGCCCACACCTGGCTTCCATTTTCTCTTACAAACTGGAAAACAACCTTCCCCCACCTTCTTCTTTGTGCTAGGACTCAAACCCAGGGCTTTCGCATGCTAGACAGGTTCTCTACCACTGAGCCACATTCCCATCCCCTAAACAGATTTCTTAAATGCTTGGTCCAGCTTTTTTAGGCATTTTCATTGGTGAACTGGTCTGACAGAAGCTAGTCTACCTTAGCCAGAAACACAATTCTAGATGAGAATCTGAAATGTCCACTTTCAGGTTGATGAGTAACAGTTGTATACAGAGCACTTTACAAGAATATCTAATTTAATTTTTCAACAGAAGATTATTATTATTCTATCCCCATTTTATAGATGAGGAAATTGAGGCACTGAAAGATTAAGTAAACTCATCTACAATCACTCAGTGGCAGTGGGGGCGGCAGGATTTGAAATCTTGTGTCCTGACCCAGAAGCCTGAGCTCCTTCCCCGGCACAGTGTTAAAGAGATTTACTAAGTGTTGGTTGAATGACTAAAGCACCAGGCACAGGCTCTTCTCCAGGCCTTGTAGATAAGCTCCTGTAATTAGCCTTTACACCATCAAACTTTAACAGCAGTCGAGCACAGGGGCAAATTCCTGCCCAGGGGCTGAGCTGGAGTGCTAAGTGATTCTTATCTGCTCCTGCCTAGCAGAGCTGACTCTGAACAAAACAACCACCCAGGCACAGAAAAAGCTAAGGGCAGGTGGGCGCTGGGCTCCTTCCCGAACTCGCCTTCATCCCGGGGTGGGAGGCGGATATACGCAGGTGTGACGGGTTGAGGTCATTTTGGGGTTGGAATTCAGTTCACAGCACCACTTCCTCTGGTGAACTGTGGTCCTCCAGGTGCCCCTGTGGCAGCGTCTGTCCTGTTCTGTTGTGGGACTTCTGGCTAGCACCATGGAGTGTCTTTGATGATGTTCATTAAATCCTCTCCCAGCAGATTTGGGATTGGGCAGGGCTGTGTAACTGGTTCTAGCTAATGAATTGTGACATGAAGAATTTCCAGCTGGAGTGCTGGATTACAAAGCAGGGCCCTCCGAGGGAGACTGAATTCAGGGCCTCGCATATGCTACACAAGTGCTGTTCTGTCACCGAGCTACATCCCCAGCCTCCGCCAAGCTCTTTCTATTGCATTCCAAGCCAAGCCCTCAAGCCCAGCACCTGAGCAGTGAGAGAAGGTCATGGCTCTGAAATCTGGAATTGCTAGGATTACAAGAACTTCACTTTAGTTCCACTTTAGATGGGGGCAGGTGTTCTGTGTCAGCTGCTCCAAGCAGCTGAGCCTGAGGAGATCCCCTAGACCAAGCTCTCCATCCACAGGTGGAGGAAACTGAGGCTCAGAGTGGGGAAAGTCATGGTGGCAGGTCTTTCCTGCACCAAGCCAGACAAGAATCAACATTTCCCCCACCCATCCCGGCTTCTGCACACTACCGTCAGCGGTCTACGACCCTGGCCAGGAAGCTGTCCCTCCCTGCAGGCCTGCACCTGGCCAGGAGGGCTTTGTGCTCTCCAAGAGTGGAGTCTAGAAGCAGTTTAGGGCAGGAACCAGCACTCAGAGCTGGGCCTCTGATGTCGAAGGTTTTGGATTTTGATCTAGCCGGGAGACTTGGAAGTGCTGGGGTCCCTCTCTAAGCCTCTCCGAATGTAAAGGGAGAGGTGTCACTAGGTTATTGTCCCCAAACTGAGGTTTCTCGTTAAACCTGCGCCCTGACCCTCAGCTAGCTGAAGTTTGTGGAAGCAGAAATGGGAACTTATCCAGAAATTGCTGTCCTACCAAAAGACCTCATGAAGATGGCACACTGACCTGTAATACGGAATATACCTGTTCATTTTCCCGCATTCTTTGCTTTGGGCCGGGATTCGGTTATTTCTGAGAAGTCCCTGCCAAACAAGGGTTGTGATTACAGGGGAATGGAGGTTCTGACTGTGGGAGCTGCTGTGGCCTGTCCCCAGTCTCCATCTAAAGCCCCTGCAGGTTATCCTGGCCACGCCCTTGTGACATGGTTCCCGGATGTTTGTGCTGCACAAGAGCAGCGGCCTGACCGGGGCAGCGTAGATCTTCTGGCTCCAGGTTCCTGCTCCAAGACCCCAAGAGCCTCTTTGTCAGGGCCGCAGGGATCCAGGAAAGGGGTTGTCCTCCCTGAGTGTGTGCACACTGACCCTGGCCCCTTGGCCTCCCTGCGAAACCCAGTCCCCCAGTCTGAGGCCTTTGTCCCTCACTGAGAGGCTTCTGTTCTGCCTCAGGCTCTCGGGTCTGGGCCTTCTCCCCTGGCCCCCCAACGCTGTGCTCCCTCTGTCCCTACCCTGCCCCCACCCTCAGGCCCTCTCACGTCATTATTGATTCCCAGCTGGGATTTATTCACTGCTCTGAGCGCTTTCAGCTTCTGCCACCTGAATCCTGCCTCCTCAGAGCCCAAAGAGCCACCATCCTCCTACCCCAGCAGTCCTGTCCCCACCTAGGCACACGTAAGCCCATGCACACATGTGTAACACAGATCTCCATGCTAGAAACAAGGTTTGAAGATGAAGTTTGAAGGCCTGCCGCCTTTCCACTTTCTGTGTCTGACTCCTGGCCTCCATCCTCCTCCCCCTCCATGTTCCTGCACACTCAGGGACCGGACTCACCCATAACACAAGCACAGCTGCATTACACATAGAGTTGCAGATACAGGCCAAATACATAGACACTGCAGATTGCCTATTCGGTGCGGATGAGTTGCTGCCAGCCAAAGAACCTCTAGAGACTTCCTGCCTGAGTGTGGGGAGGGTGGAGAGGAGGTGCTCGAGAGCAGCAGCCTGAGAGACATGATGGGGGCAGGTGTTCTGTGTCAGCTGCTCTGATGGTACCCTTCTATCTACCGTTCCTATCTCTAGCCAGCAGACACTTATTGTGTCCCTTAAGAGCTGTTCCGCTGCTGCTATTGGTAAAGGGCAGTCTGGTCTGGATGTCTCCGCAGGCTGACTTCCAGCACAGCTGAGGGGCCCAGAGACACGGGGCTCCGCAGCCTTCTCTGAAGCAATCACAGTGCTATACCCATTAGACCAACGTCTGCCCCCACTGCCTTGGGGTCTTCTGCTGCCTTCCTGAAGAGCTCAGAGTCATCGTTAGTCAGGGCCACGTCTGTGGGGAGACTGGAATCTCTGCCTCAGTCTGGGCCTCAGCCTCCTTCCCCAGCCACTTGGCTGCCAGGAGGCAGCAGGAGGGCTGGGGAGAGCGGACTCCAGACTGCCGGAGTAGAATCGATCTCCTCTCCTCTCCTTCCGAGGCTTTGGGACTCACTGTTTTCCCCTCCAGCCTAAATCCTACCTTCCCGGAGGGACCACAGCATCCTGTGTACAGTCACTTGGCCCTCTGCCCTCTTAGTTCCTTGACACTTCATCTCCAATGCCTGGTTCCTCCATTCCACCCCAGCCACCATCCCCTTTGCAGGCCCTCACTTTATCATCCCTGTTGTCACCCTGAATCAGTCCACCTCTGACAAACATGGACGTCCTGCTCTCAACTATGCCCCACTACTACTACACACACTCAAGACAGCTCCTACTTTGTGCCCAACACTGCTCTAAGCTGTCGCGATTTGGGTATGGTTCGTACCCTCTGAACCTCATGTAGAAATCGGATTTCACCGTGGCAATGGGAGGCAGGAACTTTATTATGGCTTGTGCCTCGATGTCCCCCCAATGCCTCATGCAGTCATGGATGGGGCTTTTTCAGAGGTGGCTGAATCTAGAGTGTGCGACTGATTCATGGTGCAATGTGAGGATTAAGGATGTGTGATTACTAAATTGACGGACTGGTTTGGCACCCACCCTAAACCTGGTAGTTTAGAGAGAATATAAAAGGGGTAGGAAGAAGGTGTTAAGGTTCCTTGCTTGCTTTTGCTGTCTTCTGCCCGCTGTGAACTGTTTCTCTTCTGAGATGCCCGTCTGCCATGCCACCCTGCCTTGGAACTAGTTGGTTATGGACTGAAACCTCTACAAACTGTGAGCCAAATAACTCTGGGTGTCAAGTATTTTGTCTTAGCAATAAGAAAAGTAACCAAGACCAACATGAAGAGGCGATCAGGTCATGAAAGGGTAGAATTTTCTCATGAGATGGGATTAATGCTTGCTCTTGCTAGTGGTTTTTGGTCTTGCTGGACTGGGTGAGTCCCTACGGAGCAGGTTGTTATACAGTGAGTTAGCCTCTCTCATTTTGTCTCTTTTGCATGTGCCTGATTGCCTTTCTGCTTTCTGCCATAAGTTGAAGCAACACAAAACTGTCACCAAAAGAGAGGCAAATGTCAGCTCTCTGCTGTTAGCTTTTCCAGTGCCCAGAACAGTGAGCTAAACAAACCTCCCTGCTTTATAAATTACCCAGTCTCAGGTATTCTCTTGTAGCAACAGAAAATGGGCTAAGATGGAACCCCTCTATGCATACTGACTCATATAAGCCCATGACAACCCCAAGAGGTAGATGCTATTGTCATCCCTATTTGTCATCATCATCCCTAGGGAAACAGAGGCTCGGAAAGGTTAAATTAGTTGCCCAAGGGCACAGACATGCTGGTAATACAAGGCAGAGGTGGGCCTTCAAGCCAGCTCCGTGCATGCTAAGTCTGTGTTCATCAGGAACGCACACCAGCCCTTGCTGTGACTGTTTTCTGATCCCATGCAGTCACTGGAACCCTGTTTCCCTCATGGTCCTCCTGCCTCTGCTTCTTTCTGCATCCATCAGAGAGCCACACTGACTCTAGTTACTGTCTTATCACTTGACATGTCCCTTTGGCCTCCTACCGGAGTTGCCCAGCAAAGACCCAACCTGGCCTCAGTCTAGTTTTCTGCCTCCTCAAGCCTACACTTGACCTGCTGAGCTTGGCCAGAGGGTGTGCAGGCAGCATGGGCCTTCTGTGCTCTCGCAGCTCCAGCTCCAGCTGAGCCCTCAAGGCTCCCGGGGAAGCTCCCTGTCCTGTGCTTGCCACAGAAAACCTCTCAGAAGTGCCCAAGCCCATCGCATTTTAAAACCCTCATTCAGCCCCACAGGTATCTGGTTAACGTTCTCTCCTCTTTTATTCTCTTTCCTTTTTTCTTTGTCCTTTCTCTCCCTCCCTCCCTTTTTCCCTCCTCCCTCCCTCCCTTTTTCCCTCTTCCCTCCCTCCCTTTTTTCTTTCCTTCCTCCCTTTTTCCCTTCCTCCCTCCCTGCCTTCTTTCCTTTTTTCTTTTCCATTTTTGGTACTAGGGGTTGAACCTAGGCCCTTTGCAGTGAGCTACATCCCTAGCCCGTTATATTTATATTTTAAGACAGGGTCTCACTAACTGGACCAGGCTGGGCTTTTTCCTGCTTCAGCCTTCCAAGCCTCTGGGATGACAGGTGTTCACCACTATGCCCAGCTCTCTCCCCTTTTTGAAAGTACTGCCCATTGTACATGCATCACCTCCTTCTCAAGCATCCTCCACTCCCATCCGCTTTCTGCCCTGTCATGCTCCCGCCTCTGCATTCACCAAGGCCAGTGGCCGTCTCTGTGCTTGGAGTTCAGAGAACACAGCTCAGTCCCGGGCCTTAGCTTTGGTCTGCCCTGCCTCCCGGAAATGCTGTCTCAGGGATACGGGTTCCTTCTGTGTCACTTTCTCCCATAAAACCCACAGCCTCAGCCAGCCCCCCACAACCCCCCACAGCCTCAGCCAGCCCCCCACAGCCTTCTTCTCCCACAGGCTTCCCCCCAACTTTTTTCCAGCCCATGCCACAGTCTTGCAGATCCTCCTGCTGATTATCTCTCTAGTCCATTCCCTCCTTGCAGTCTTGCTGCTGCTCCTGCTCTGACCTTAGCCCCAAGTGCACCTGCCTTAGCTCTGGCTCCTCTAAGTAGCGCTCTGAGCGCCCCAGGTGTGCTGTGTTGGGCTCAGCAGGTGTGATGGGAATGCAGGTCCCAGAGAGCAGCTTCAGCTGGCTCTCAGCTCCACCTTCCAGTGCAGCTGGGACGCTGCTTTTGTCTTTCAGTCTTGTAACTCCCCAACTCATGGCTCCCAAACTCCTGACTCCCTCTGGACACCCTGGATGTGATTCCAGTGTCCAGGTCTGCCTCTCCTGCTTGGCTTCCTTGAGGACCAGGATTAGGTTCACCTTGCTTGCTGCCGTGTCCCCAGTGGGTCCCCTGCCTCTTAAACAATCGGCCTGAGGAGGCATCAGTCAGAGGCCACTCACGTCTGTCTGCAGCTTTCCTGGCTTCGCTTGTCTCTTGGATTTGAAGTTGCCTGGTGCCCACTTCCCTCCGCTTCCTGCCTCACTTTGGGCCTTGGGGTGGGCGTGGGGGGTGGAGGGGTCCGAGGGCAGACTCCACTGAGTTAAGAGGTGAAGGATCAGGGCAGGGCAGAGCAGAGCGGCCCAAGGCAGCCGGTCCGGGCGTGTCTTCTCCCACGTCCCTCTTTGTCTTTCTCACCTGTTTTCTCAAGGGCGCGGCTCCCTGACCGCTTGCCCGGCACCCACCCTTTCCCCCGCGCAGGGAGCTCAGGGCCGGAGGGACGACCTCCTCGGTTCCTCAAGCCCTCCGCCGGCCGCCCTCCAGCACCCCCGACTCCTGCGGCCGTGACTTGCCTGAGGCGGTGCGCGGACGCTCCCTGCCGTCCAGCCCGGTCCCCCGGCGCGCGGTGTGCAGCGCCCGCGCCGGCGGGTTTCAAGGGCTGGGCCGGGAGGGCCGAGTGCGGAGCCCGGATCGGAGGGCGCCGGGAGGGGGGCTCCCCGAGCGGCTCCCGCGGGGGCGCGGCGGGCAGGAGGGCGAGCGCCGGCCCCGCCGCCTCCCGTCGCCCACCCCGGCCCGGTGCCCGGAAGGTGCCCGCCGCCCCCGGCTCGCGCCGTCCGCCGGCCTGGCCCCCTTGCTGCTCTGGGTTCCGCGTCTGCGAGCACCCGGGCCGTAACCCCCACCCGGTCTCGCTGCGCTCCGCCAGAGCCCGGCCGGGGGCTACAGGTGGCCCTCGCCCTGCCTTCAGCCTCCGAGGATTCCCAGCCCTCCCGGAGGGCCCTGGCGCAGGGGGAGGAGAGTCTGCCAAAGATGGGGCTTGTTGTCAGCGCCCCTTCCCCAGTCAACCTCCTGCAATCCCGCAGCCCAGAGAGGGGTGTGGCCATGAGCCCCTACGGGGGTGACTGTCTTCTGGTGGGATTTCTACGAGCGAGCAGCCGTACAGCTTGGAGCATCAAGCGTTGGCGAGGGGCAGGGCGGTGTGCTGGCCGGCTGGCTCCAGGCTGGACTGTTTTGCAGGGAAGCCTAGAGGGTGGGGAGGAGGGTGAGGTGCGGGCTGTCCAAGCCTAGAGTCCAGCTGGGAGGGTCTCTCTGCTCACCTCCCTTTTCATTCAGCCACATCTGTTTACAAAGCCCACCTCGGGTCCCTGTGAGCGGCACCCTTCCTCCTGAGCAGCCCCGAGTGTGCCTGTGCAGCCAGCCTCCATTTGGAGGCTCAAGGCCCTCTGGTTCTTGTCCCTTGTCCCAGCTGGAGGGGTCCTTATCTTAGTCACCTTCTCATTGCTGGAAAAAAAAAATGCCTGACACCTACCATTTGAAGAGGGAGAGGCTTATTTTGGCTCAGAGTTCAGAAGTTTCAGTCCATGTTCTGTAGGATTAAACACAGAAATGGCATGCGAATGGCCTGGGTGGCTGGAAGCTGCTCACGCATGGCAGTAGGAAGCAGAGGGCAAAGGGAGACACATTTCCAGGTCACGCACCCCCCTCTTCCTTCCAGACCCTGACTCCTGACAGTAAATCAGCTATGTTGCTCTGTGATGTAATCACCTTCCCAAAGACCAGCCTAAGGGGGAGGGAGGCCTTGGGGGACATTCTCCCTCTAAACCATAACAATCCTCCTCCACTTTGGCCCAGCAGAGATGTGATTTCAAGGGGCTGCCTGGACCAAGCATTCTCCACATCTGGTCCACCGTTGTGTCCCCAGCCTAGGGCACAGTGGGTACAGCCAAAAACCCACAACAGGGAAACGAGAGGACCCAGAGGCCCAAGCCCTAGGACCTCCCACCCAGATTCAAGGGTCCTTTTAACCCAGTCCTTCCCCAGTGAACACAGGTCTTGTTTTCTTATATGCTCACTCCTTAATTTATTTTTATCTTATTTTACATTTCAATTTTGAGGCAAGGTCTTTCTAAGTTGCCCAGGCCAGGCCTGAACTTGTGATCCTCCTGCTTCAGCCTCCCAGAGTGCTGGATTTCAGGGGTGCACCTGAATGACTGGGCCCATTTAATTTATTCCACTCCGATCCCCTTGTGTCTGGCCCTTCGAGCCACTGGGGACACCGTGGCCCTGCCTTGGGGAGATCACGGCTGAGAGGGGATGATGGGGGAGCCACCCTCCCCATACTCAGGCTCACATTCTCCACTCCCATCTCCTGTCCCCTCCGCATCTCTTTGGGCCCTGAGGTGAAGACTGAAGATGAATGGGAGGAAGGGATTCCTCACTGATCAGCAGAGGCCTAAGTTATTGTTCATGATATGCAGTCAAAGAAAAGGAGGAGGGAAGGGAGAAGGGAGAGAGCGCAGGCAGAAAGGAGGTGGAGACGAGGGAAATGAAAGGAGACAGGAAGCTGACTCCCTCTGGCTAAAGGGACTGGTCTCCACTGACCAGCATGTGTGAAGTTCAGTCCCTTCCGGAAGGCTCCCCCTGTGGTCAGGGAGCTGAGCGCTGTGGCCTGTGTGGAGGACAGAGTCTTGGGTGCAGAGAGAGAGGAGGCCTGAATGCACAGCCTGGCTCTACGACTTGCCCTGGGGGACTGGACAAGTCCTTGTTTCTACGGAGTCTCAGCTTTCCCATTTGTACAATGGCTCTGCCACTTTGGGTTTGGGTTTCAACATCTGCTGGATGCCTTCCGTGTGCCTGACCCTCCCCTCCCACTCCAAAGGAGGGAAAAAAGACCAGAGCCACTCAGAGGGAAGCCCTGGGGCTGTCGGAGCTCAGGCAAGTCCGGGGATGCTTCCAAGAAGAGGAGTCATCTGCGCTGACCCTGGAAAATGAGACCATTCTAGCTTGTCTCCTGTCACACCGGGACAGGCCACGTGGACCAGATGTCTCCATAGAGGCCAAGCAGTGCTGTGCAGGCCGAGCAATCATGGAAGCACAGAGGGGCGGGAGGAGTCCTTGGACCCCTCACCCCAAACCCTGTGACAGATGGGGCCCTGCGCGACTCTCCAGAAAAGTCTTGGGATTATTTCCCATCTAAACTTAAGTACTCACTGTGTATCCTGCCCTGTAATAAGGACTGGAAAGGGGCAACACTTCGTAGGCCGTCATTATATTTATGTAGACATAATAATTGTTCTGTGAGAAAGACTTTGAGGCTGGCTACAGGTATCCAGGGAGAGGACGAAGAGTGTGTGTGGTTAGGGGACTTCGAGCAGGCAGGGGAGGCTGACAGGTGCAGGAATGGGGTGCGCTCCAGGACGCAAGCCAAGGCCTCGGAGAAGCAGCGAGTGTTCAGCTTTTAAAGCTCAGTGGGAGGGTGGCAGGGAGGAGCCACAGTGTGCAAAGCCCTGAGTGGCGGAGTCAAACACCAAGAATCCCAGGACTGGGCTCTGCTTGGAGGCTGCCTCCCTGGACCTCATGCTGGGTCAGTGGCTCACCTTAACTCCTGTCATGGTGGTGATCATTTTGTTTCTGCCTGTCCCTCTTTGAGTCTCTCTCCCCAGCATGAGTAGTCCCTCAAGGATATGGCCCCTCTGATTCACTGCCACTCAGGGCCTGTCCCTGAGGAACTGCCCAGGATTTTCCATTTTGAGAGGAATCTGCTCCCATTACTGCCATCCAGCTAGTGGGCTCCGAAGACCCAGGGCCGGGCCATGGGGACTAACGGGCGCAGCTGGGCACAGATTGGAACCCCAATCTGTGGTTCCTCTGGGCCTGCGGTTAGCTTCAGTGGCCAGAATGAAGCAAGGGACTGGGGCCTCCCTAGTTGAAATTAGGTTTCTGGACCCCAAATTCCAGAAGAATCAGTCAGGAGATCAGGGAAAAAAGAAGAGGGAACAAAGCTGAGCTGTGGTCCAGACAGAATAGCCAAGTGATGAGACAGAAATGAAGGAGCCTGTGGGGTAGCAAGGCACTGGAATCTGTTCTGAAGAGGCTGGTGATGCAGATCTGGTGTCTCCAGGGCGCGGCTCATCTCTGGTTTGATCTTCCAACTTGGACCCAAGAGGGCTCTGAGATAGGGGCAGCAGGCAGGAAGGGAGGGCAGTGCGGGGGCAGCCCCTTAGCCTTCCTCGGTCCCCCGACCTCCTGGCTTCAACTTCTCCAAGGTCCTGCTCACAGTGGACAGGCCGCTGCGGGCTCCTGGGGGAGAGAGCAGGACACATGCTGCCTGGGTACCGATCCCATGGAGTAGTTGGGGGCAGTGGAGCCCAAAGAGACCCTGGATCAGTGCCCAGGGGCCCCAGGGCAGAGCTGGGATAGGTGGGGAGAGAGGAGAGCCCCAGGGAGCAGTTTCAGCCCAGGACGGCCCATCCTAAAGAGAGCAGCATGGCACTGGGAGAGACAGGACTCTGGAGGCCCCACCACTACCTAGCTGTGTGATCTCGGGCATGTCACTTGATCTCCCTGGGATTCCTCACCCCATATACAAACCACTCATTACAGTACCTCCCTCACGTGCTGCTTGTGAGATTTAAAGTTAATATATGTACAGTGCTCCACACAGCGTCTGGGATGGGACCTTCCGCTGAGTAGGTACTGGTGGCTGAGTGTGCAGGCTGGGGCCACCTTTGGGCCACCCTCACCCCGGGATTTTCCAGTGTGTGGGGGATGGGATGGGAGCAGAGAGAAGATGCTTGGTTTCAAGTATTAGCTCTGAGAGTCGGATTCCATAGTGGAAAGAGGGGTGGGGAAAATAAACTAGGGCAATGCGACCTGGGGGAGGGCAAGAGACAGTGAGGGGTCCATACTGGGCAGGACAGAGGAGCCCCAAGGACAAACAAGAAGGGAGCAGCTCAACTTGGAAAAGAAGGGTTTGACTGAACACGGGGAAGAACTAGCCAGTGATGCTGCTTCCCCAGGCTGGGGTGGGGGTCCCTCTGCATGTCCCTCAAAGGTTCTCCTGGGTCCCCACAAGGCTGTCCAACCAGGGAGGAGAGATGAAAGATGGACTCCAGAAATCCGGGAACTTACCTTCCTTATTGCTATTGGTGTTGGATCTTCCCTCCCCCTGGTCTGGCCCTGGGTTGGGGTGGATTCTCAGGCCCCCTGCAGGATGAGACGCCCTGATTACTGAGCCATTCCCAAATCAAGCCCAGCTTGGCAAAGAGCATCCTTCCTGCTCTCTTATCTCCATTTCTGCTGCTGTCTTTTTCCACTACATTCTTTTAAGTCTACCACTTGATCTGGGCTGCTTTGGGGAGGGGCAGAAGAAATGAGTTCTTGAAGGAGATGGCAGAGTTTCAAGGAGGCTGGGGTCCTGGGGAGAGCTAGGAACAAGTAAAGCCCCTTAGGATCGAGGGAGTTTGGAGTCTGTATGTGAGTTGCTACTCAGACGTCCTGGGCTCCTAGGGGAGATAGAGGGTCTTTATGGGGCCTTTAGGATGAGAGGGAGTTATCTGGAGATCTTGCAGGTTGTGGAGGAATGGAAAACCTCTCAAGGAAGTTGGGCTCCCCAGGTTCCAACATCCTTGCTGCAGGCAGCAGGCTGGATTCTGCTACACTGTAGTCATGGCGACGCCTGCACAATACACATGCACAGCAACTCCACCACACATGTCAAGAGCAGTCTCACACATGGGTTCACTCAGCACACAGTCACGCTTGCAAAAAGGGTCTTGCACAGTCCTTGGCAGAGGGTGCTGCTGGGGCTCAGGGCGAGGACTCACCTAGTGAAGGCAGGATGTGGTCCAGGTTGAAGCGAGCCTTCAGGAAGGGGTAGGCGAAGATGAGGAGACCTGAGAAGAGAAACACAGAGGGGTTCTGTGATGGGGAAGGACCAGGTTAGTGTGAGGTTGGGGGGCTGTGGGTGGGCTGTGTGCCTGAAGGATAGCTAGGGAACAGCCCAAGTGTGCAGGACTGGAACTCTGGATGTGTAAAGGAGAGCCCGTGTGTGTCCCTGGGGTGGATCCCCAACACCCAGCCCAGGCTGGGGGGGGCGATACTGATCTGGGGCAGGGGCTACAGACTATCAAGGCCACAGGTTCTTAGGTACACCCAGCTCAGGTGAAGAGGAGGTTGGCCTTCTTCCTTCTCAGCTGGCTGGAATTGGGCCGGCTGATACCAACACCACCAGCTCTCCCTTCCCCTCCCCTGGAGCCCCAGGGCTGGAATCCGGGGCTCCTCTGCGTGCCCCTCCCCACCCTCCTGGAGCACAGGGGCTTCTGCCCTGCCTACTCCTGCTCCCCCTGAGACCAAGTGCTTGTGCCAGAATTCTGAGCACAGATGCCTAGAGCCACCAGCTTGGGGCTCCATGTTCTGCTTGTGGCCCAGGGTGGTGGGTTTGGTGAAAGATGACACTCAGTGTCACTCTGGGGATGTCAGTCAGCCCAGCTCAGACAGACAGATGGACAGAGCTACTGCTGAGACAAACAGGGGAAGAAAAGGAAACCCTTTATCTGAACTGTGCTGTTTTGCTCTTGCCACCAACCCACAGCAAACAGGCTGATAAATCCTGCCTCTAACTGGGACGAACCCAAGAGGCTGGGGCTTGGGGCTGCAGAGGCAGAGACAGGCAGCCAAAAAGGAGTGTGACAACCAGCCCCCAACCCCAGTCTCCTTAACTAGGGGCTCCACTTCAATTCTTCTCCCTGTACCCCTGGGATGGCTACCTTCTGTTCTCCCCAGCCAATTCTTGCTGATCCAGTTAGCCCCATCATTTCTTGCTCACCTGAGCAGGCCCCTGTTCCCCACCAGAATCTCCTCCCTCTACCCCAGTCCAGTCCCTGCTCACCCAGCCCAGCAGCACCAAGGAAGATACCGCCCACAGCAGCTGCAGCCTTGGACACGGAGACGCCAATGATGATGCTGCCGGCCACCAGGCCAAGGGCCACACAGGCCAGCTGCAGACAGTGGAAGTCTCTGCTGTTGATGGGACTGTCCATGCAGGCTTACCCAGGGCACTGGCTCTACCTGGTCCTGGAGGTCTCTGTCCTCTTGGATGTCCCCTTGCTGAAGTCCACCCTCAGGGTAGGAGTTTCTGGGTAAGAGTTAGACTGTAGGTTGGTAACCTTTGGATTTAGCTACCACCTTACCCCACGGCTTGCCTAGGGGTTCCCAGCCCCACCTCGACCTGGGCACCCCAGCTCACTCTTCCCTACAGGGCACTGGAGCTGGAGGCCACTCTTGGGATTTCTGCCTGGCCAGATTTCCACTTCAGCTGCCAGAGTTCTGGGGAGCTGGGTCTGTCCTGTGGGATTCTCCCCTCTTTCTAGGACCGGGGACTGCTCCCTTGCCTGGGACATCCTGTCCTGGCTTTCTGGAGCATGCTCGATTGCCACTGAGCCTAGACCTATTAAAGTTTAAAGCAATGAGAGGTGGGGTGGGGGCTGGTCCAGGGGACACAGCTTCCTCAGAGATGCAGGCAGCAGGAGGTGCTGAGTTATTCATGAGGGTGCAATGTGAGCCACTGCCTGGGTCCTGGAGGCCCAGTGGGCAGTCACCACAGGTTCCACTCTTGGTTCCTGAGCAGGAAGAATGGGCTGGTGGCTTCACATGGGGCTCAGAGGTCAGGGATGTGAGGGGACTCCCTGGTTACATGCTCACTTTACTTCCTCTGCCCTTTGGCCTGGAGGTGCACCTGAGGCTCCTACTCAGAGACATAGAGACAGAGACGTGGGAGAAGATCTGACCAGGGCTCCAGAGACAGGAACTGCGAGGGGGTCAGAAACAGAGAGAGAGGTAACCCTCCAAGTCCACACTCTTCATCGTGTCAACCTCTGGGCTTCCAGGCAGGGCTGGGGGTCCTAGTTTGAGGCCTGATTTAGGGGACCCCTTTCTCAGGAAGAGTTGGTACGCACCCCCTGTAGTGAGCCCTTCCGGTCGCCCCCGGCTGGGAATGGACAGGGAACAGCAGTGGTAGTGGTGGATAAGGGGGAGGGGTGGAAGAGGAGTTGGAGGGGTGCCAGGGGCCAACAAGACAGGAATAAGAGGCTATTTCTACATTCAAACCTCCTGGACTGAGCAGCTCCACCCAGCTCGACTGACCTACTTGCAGAATTTGCCACCCTGAGCCTGGGTAGCGAATAACCCAGCTCAGCCCAGCCCTGCTCCTTGAACCCTGTGCTTGCCCCCAGCCTCTAATTCTAGCCTGCTTGCATTCTCTGGCCCTTTATGGATCAGAGTCTCCACTGTCCCAGAATACTGCCTGCCCCTCACCTGGGCACATTCCAAGTCCTATTACCCTGCTTGGAGCCTGGCCACTGGCCCTATGAGCCTCTTTTTGGCTCCCCCCTCTCTTCCTGTCATGTCAGCCAGACTCAAGGTCTCTTGCCTTCACAGCTGCTCCTGTCCGGCCCTCCCTGCTCTGAGTGCGTCTGCCCCCTGCTGGCTGGAACAGCCCTCCTTCTCCAGGGTCGCCTCTGTGCAGCCCTGACCACACCTGGACCAGTGGGCGGCCCCATCACCCGAAGGGCCCATCTCTGTCCTTGTCCTCTCTGCTTTCCACAGGATGCTGTGGCCAGAGGGACTTGGCCCTTTGACGTGTCCCTTTGGGACACAGGTCAGAGTTCAAGGAGAAGGTTTGGACTGCATGACCCACCTTGAGTCAGCAAAGAGGAGGGCTGTGGGCACACGGGAAGCTGTGTGCAATCCACAGTCTTCCCCTGATGAGGATCAGGGGCCTAAGAAGTCCCCGGGGTCAACTGAAAGGAGCTTCAGCTGTGGGAAGGCACCACCCAGAAGCCAGAGAGGAGGACGCCTCCTCAGTCTCCACCAGCCCACCAGTATCCCCTGTGCTTCAGTCAGGATGAGGTCTGGTCAGTCCTCCAACCAGGTATCATGTGACAGCTCAGGTGTCTGTCACATGAAACTGATCCCCGACTGACTAGTTTTAGAAGGAGCTGCCAGAATAAGTGTCCAAGAAAATGCATTTCTCAGAGGTCATGCTTTGGGAATCCGAGCACCCTCCATGGTGCGCTCTCCCCGACTCCTTTAAGTGCGCGTCACCCCAAGGCTGAGTCTCCTGTGAAAGACGGCAAGACAGAACTTGCAGGCCCTGCTCCCCACTGCACACTGGGCCCTAGGGCTGCAGTGAGCGGCTGGGACAGGGATGCCTGTGCACCGCGAGTATCGGATTCTAGAGCACACTGACCTCCCAAACTGGGGACTGAATTCCAATTTAGAGCTTTTCTTTGACATTGTAAATCCCTCAGGGCAAAGAAAGAGTTAGGGCAGGGAATGCAGAGGACAGACACCTGAAGCCAGGATCAGTTACGAGTTCGCTGAACTCCAAAGACATCCCAGCTTGGGCATGGGATACATGGAGAAACCAAGACATAGGAAGGCAGAGGAACTTCCCCAGAACCCATGCTGCTGGGCTTTTGCTCAGCTGGGGAGTTCTCCAGCATGTTTCTCTCCTGAATTTCTACATTGTGAGGTGAGAGGACTTGGCAACTCTACTGTATTAGTCCATTTTCTGTTGTAACAAAATACCCGAGGCTTGGTACTTTATAAAGAGAAGAGGTTTATGTAGCTTATAGTTTCAGAGGTTGAAAGCCCAGAAGGAGAGCACCATCCATTTGGCTTCTGTTAAGGGCCTTGTGGAGGATGGCATCACATTGGGAGGAGCATGTGTGACAGCAAGAGGTCACGTGGTGAGATAAGAAGACAGGCAGCAGGGGAGGAGCTAGCCTTGCTCTGTAACAACCCACTCTCACAAGAACTCACTCGCAGCACAAGATCAGCACCAATTCCTTCCGAGGGCTGTATCCTCAGTGACCTAGAGCCATGCACTGGACTCCACTCTTACTACCACCCCCCGACATCCCCACCTGGAGGACCCAAGTTCTATCAGATGAACCCTTGGGGAACACACTCAAACCATGTCCAAGCCGTAGCATCAGCCTCAGAGGGAAAAACTGTGGTAAAAATTCACTCAAGGGACGTGTCTTCCCCTGGACAGGAAAGTGTTCTTAAGGTCTCCTCTACTGATTATAGATGCAGAGAGGGAGGCTTGCCAATTTCTTCCTCATTATGGGCTTCTAATCCCGGAAAAAGAAAAGATATTTTGGTCCCGGGGTGACAGGCTCAAAGTAACAGTGAAGTGCGCCCAGGCACCACAGCCCAAGCCCAGTGGGTCTCCCGAGCCCTCCCCGAGGGAGCTTGGGTCCTCCTGGGGCCACAGTGCTCAGGGGTCCACCACAGAATTTCTCCTCCTGGTCTCCTGGTGAGGCAAAGGCTGCTGCCTGTGCTCTTCCCTTTGCAGAAGCACCAAGTCCAAGGGTAGTGTGAGGGTGGGGAGGAAGAGTGGGAGAGCAGGCCGCAGCTTGGGTTGGTTATTTCTCTTGAGGGGTAAGAGCCAGGGAAAAGAGCATGATTAATTCACCAGTCCCCCGGGGGACAGGCAGCTTTCCTGGACCATTCAGAAGCTGAAGTCAGAGAAGCAGCTTCCCAGGCAATGGCTTCCATGGCAACAAGGGTGTCAGCCTTGGGGGGACCTTGCTCCTGAGCCCCCTCCAGACCTGAGGCAGCTGGAGCAGTTGGCATGCGACCAAGGCACTGCAGTTTGTGGAGTTGGGTCTGTTGAGGGGCAGTGGGCCAGAAGGGAGGCGGAGCCCCAGGGCTCGGGCAGGTGGACACATGGAGGCAGAAAGACTTGATTGCCCCTGTGGCCAGGAACCCTCAGACAGGAGTCCTCAGGGTTTACTAGGACTGGGGCTGAGGCCAAGGACTGCTAAGTGGATCTGAGGAATGAGGCCTGAGGTGTGAGACACTCCAGCCAGCTGGGACCAGCCCTCTCCTTCTAAGGTCCAGCCCAGTGTGAGCTCTGGAACTGGGGAACTGGCTTCTACCATTACAAGTCCCATGGCTGGAAAGGGCTGTAGCATCCCAGAGCCCCCCTCGGTGTATCTGCCTTATCTGCTTCTGCCAGGTCTCCCAGGGCACCCCCTGTGGGTAGTGGCAGAGGTAGGACTAGAATCCAGGGCCTTTGGGCCCCAACCACGGATTCTTTTCCTGGCACCACAGCTGCCTCTCTGAGACAGGGTACTCCAGCCCAGAGGGGCAGAGCAGCCTGTCAGCAAGACGATCCCACAGAGGGCTGGAGGCCTGGCTCATCTCAAAATGGCTGCTGACACCACCACACAAGCTCTTCCACAGCGGGCTCCCTGAGCCATCTCCATGACTGGGACTGTGGGCTGAATAATTCTGCCCCAAAAGACAACAGCAAACAGAACTAAAACTAGCCTAGCTGATATGTATGGAGCGCTTACTATGTGTACCAAGAACTGCTCTCAACATTTTACACTTACTACTTTGTAACTTTCACAGCAACACCATGGATTTAGCACTCTCAACTCCATTTACAGCTGAAGAAATTCTCTGAAACCAAGTAACTTGCCCAAGGCCCAAAGCCAGTAAGCTGCTGATCTGGGATTTGAACCTGGGCAGCATTCCTAGCTATATAGTCATGGGCAAATTATTTTTCCTTTCTCAGGTTGGTTTTTCATGTTAAGTGGGAAAAAATAATAGCACCAGCCTTGTGGGACTGGTGTAAGAAATATGTCTGTAAATTTCTTAGCAAGCATGGTTACTTCGTGTACAACAATGCTAGCAAAGCCAAAGTGGGCCCAGTAGCACTGAAGCGTGAGCCATGAAGGGCGGAGGGGCCTTGCCATGGGGACTGGGATGGGGAGGCAGGCAGAAGGGTGCAGCTTTAGCAATGGCAGACAGGCCTGACAGCTAGGGTGGGAGGGGGTGAGCAGGGCAGGATGGGGTTGGGGGTGGAGTATGCTTGAGCCAGGAAGGCCCCTGAAGTCCCAGTCCTGTTGGGGCAACCTGGGGGTGGACTTGATCAGGCTGGGGCTGAGTCCAGGCACAGACTCCTCTCCTGGTTTGGGTCCCCAGCATCTGGGAGCCTTTGGGCCAAGAGGCTCAGGTTCTATAGGTCTGACCTCATTTCAGGTAGAGATGAAGGGATATAAAGATAGTAAGGATCACTCCAAAGGGAAGATCAACAAGAAATGTCACTTACGTGTGCAGGTGCTCGTAGTGTGGGACACTGCCCATGACCCGAAGCCAGAATGAAGTGCCTAGTCCCACCTCCTCTGCTTTCTCCCTCCACAGAGCTGTTTTTAGCAACCAGACTATGCCGATACCCAGACCTCCCTCTTGCTGCTGTCTTAGGAACTTAGGAAGGTCCTGTTCTCCTAGGTCTCTTCAGTCTGGCTCTGGGATTTATTACATGGGATGATGTACATGGAAGTCCTTGCATGAGGCACACAGAGGCTATGGATGGGAGACACTGTTTTTGTTGCCAACTCTGGCAGACAAGTGTAGTCCTAGGCACACAACAGGACCTTTGTAAAGGCTTAGTAATCTTTTAGGCATCGAAGACGTCTGTTCCTGCATGGGCTGGGTATAGGGACATCTATTCAGGTGCCTTTTGAAGTCGGCTTGTGTGATGGCTGCTAATACTAACTCAATCTTTTTTGGGGGGAGTGCTGGGGATTGAACTCAGGGCCTTGCACTTGCTAGACCAGCACTCTACCACTCAGCTAAACCCCCAGCCCCTTACCTCAATCTCTTGATGGGCAGCCGCTAAAGAACAGAGGCTGTCTTTTACTCATCTCTGAGTTCTGCAGAAGAAATGTTCCATGAATTTCATTCCTTCATCCAAAACCAGAAAAGCAGTCTCAAATGCGCTGTTATATTTAGGGGTCCTGACAAGAGCCCCTTTTCCTGCCTGGTGGGTCTCAGCCCTGGTCTAGGAGGCCTGGCTCCTCAGGTCTGCAAGTCAAGAAGGGACCACCAAGCACGCCACATCTAGAATTGAAAAGTTTTATTAAAACAAGCATACCATATGATAGCATTGTAGTGACTGAGTTGTATGCATGTCTAACATATGCAAATCTATTTCATGTAACTCAATAGCTTATCTGCAAATGTCTGCCCCTTTGTGGTCCCGGGCAGTGGACAGTGTTGCTAAGACTAAGGCAGTGGCACCGCCTCTGATCTGGCTGGGCCTCCGCCACAAAGCTCCATCTCACTGCCCCTCATCTGTGCCACCTCCATACAGGGTCTGGGGGACGTAGCAGTAACAGACATGGACAGTCTAAGGTGCTGATCAGAGTAACAGTTTAAAAACCAGTTAGGACTGTAGGGAGGAGCTCATTAAAAACCAGGAACATGGACATTCTGCCTTGGAAAGTCCATGGGCTTAAACGGAGAGTTTAAAATTCAATGTTTGCTGAACGAGCATGGTTAAAAACATCTAAAAAACCAAAATAATACTGACTTTAGCAGCAATCACAAAGAAGGAAGAGGATGATGAATGAGGAACACATCTTGGTCACGGCAAAGAAAGATTACGTGCTCCTCTGCGCACAGACTGGAAGACTGAGCTGACCTCCTGGAGAAGGGCCCCCTGCCCTTCCTGAATTGAGGGGATGGCTCCGCGCAGCCAAGGGAGAGGACAGGCGGAGAGAGGACATCCAGAGGACAGAGGAAGGTGGAAGGACTGCCAGAGGAGGGTGACAGTCAGAGGAGGACGAGGCACGCGTGTCGGCAGCCTCTGTCAAAGGAGGCTTGTTTCTTGAAGGTGGCTTCCCAAGGCTGCGGCCCCAGCTGTAGCTCCCAGAGCAGGTGGAGCCCAGCAAAGATGTCCCGCTGCAAGCAATTATGCAAAGTGACCAGTGATTGCTTTCCTTTTCAAACACAACCCCTCTGGGAAAAGCTGTTTCCTAATGGGGGGCAGGGCCTTTGTGGATAGAGAAAACTCGACTGGATCCAGACAGAAGGCCCCTCTGCCCGCTCCACAGACTTTGGCCTCACAGGTTTCTAGGGGGCAACACCTGGACAGGTCTAGGCCTGAACGTGTGACTGGAGTGGCTCAGAGTTCTGTGGGGGTCAGGCATGGTCCTGCCTCTCCACTGCGGCCTGCTTGGGTCAAGGCACGCCGGCGGGCCAGGCGAGACTTGGAGGGAGGGGAAAGCTTCATGGAGCAGAGGCCCTTAGCCAGCGCCTCCGGCTCCTGGGCCAGTTGGTTCTCCTCATGCTGAGACAGCTGGCGGTTAAGAGCAATGGCTTCGGCTGCAAAGAGTGTCAGATCCATGGTGCTGCTGTTCCTGCAGGGGCCAGAAGAGGCACAGAGAAGAGGGAAGCAGGAGCCCAAGTCAGCCAGGCTGGTTTGCAACACTCTATAGCTGGCTCCACACTCCCACCGGGTTTCCTGGGCTGTGTGGGCTGGTCTCTCCAAAGCAGTTCTTTCCTGGGTTTGGATTCTGGCTTGAATGAGGCTAGAATGGAGCCTCAAGTACAACCCCTAGTCCGGACAGTCAGGGTGAATTCCCCATTCCTCTCAGAGGACCCTCCTCTAAGTGCCACTCTGCACGCGTCTCTTCTGGAGGCACTAAACTACCTGCATCCCTCTCCCCAAGCAGGGAAGGGAGCTCCCGGAGCAGGGGCTGTGCCGTTTATGTCAGTGTCCCCAGAACCTAGGTCAGGGCTAAAGTGTGAATTTATCAAGTATATCACCTAAGGAAGATCTGAGATTTGGTGCTTGAAGGTTTCTAGAAGTAGTCCCAGAGAGTCAGGTAGGAGCCCCAGGGGGGCAACAGCACCAGGGGATAATAAGTTGAGACCATTCAGGGTAAGGCTTCCCACACAGCTTAGCCTTGGCTCTATAAGGTACAGCCTGTCAGAAACATGCAGATTTAGTTGTTAGAAGTCTCTTACAGTCAAGCGCCACTGCGCAGCCTTGAGCAAGTTATCTTGATCTCTCTATTCCTCAGTTTTCTCATGCATAAAAAGGGGCTGATATGAAAACCTCTCTTTAAATTTAAATATACTCATCTGCTGCATTTCAGTCAATGACACCAAATATATAATGGTGCTCCGGTCTGTTTTGTAGTGTTTGTGACAACGGGTCCCTCTGCCTAATAGTGCTCCATCCCCCATTACTTTCACCCCAGTGTGAATAACCCACTACTAAGGTCTGTCTTTGGGCTGTCAATGATGATTTCCAATGAGATTCAAGTGCTTATGGAAGAGTTTTTTCTATAAACACATAAGAAGGGGCCTGAAAGGTGCTAGAGGGCAGAGGAAGCCAACAAAATGGAGGAAGAGAAGAGAGATCTACAGTGGAAGGGAAGAGAGAGTGAGGGGGCCTGAGGGGCTAGAGGAGGGGCAGGGGGAACACAAAGCTGGAGATGAACTCCTTGTGCCCCACCTCTACCGCAATGCGGCTGAGGGCTCAAGGGAAAGTCAAGACCAAGGAAAGAAGGCGCTGGGCTTAGTTGGAGCATTTACCTCTGGAGGACTTGAGGCGTGGGGAGTCCCCTCTCTGGAGCTTGCTAGAATGCAAGGACAGATTGTGAGGAAGGAGCACTCCCTCTCTGAACAGCTGCCCCACCCAAGCCAGCACAGAGGGGGCAGATTACAATAGGCTCTCTGCCCCGCTTGAGGACTTGGCTCTGCTTGTCTGTAGGGTCAGACTTTCCAAGGAGAGAGCAAGAGAGGTACATTCTGAGGTCACAGCTGCCTCTGGTGTTCCACACTTGCTGGTATGAGAACTTCCTCATGGCCATGCTGCCGGTCTGGAGAGGTAGCACACCACCCCTCTCTGGTGTCACTCACCCCCTGCACCCAAGGGTGCTGTAGAACTTGGGCAGCACTGAGTCTCTGCTTCGCATCTCGAACCAGGAGCTTGGAGATGAGGTCTTTGGCCTCAATGGAGATGTGAGCCCAGTCCCTGTCAGGAAACTCATACTTGCCTTCCTGGATGCTCTCAAACAGCTTGTTCTAGGTAAAGAAGATTCTTCCTGAGGCCACACTGGCCAGGGGGTATGCAGGATGCACCTGTCATTGTTCTGATGCCCTGGTTCTTTTTCTTTTTTGAGAGAGTCTTGCTAAGCAGTTCAGGCTGGGCTTGAACTATGTAGCCATGGCTGGCCTCAAACTCGTGGTGATCCTCCTGCCACAGCCTCCTGAGTGCTGGGATTACAGATGTGCACAACCATGCCTGGCTGATCACCCTGGTTCTAATCTACCTCACCTGCAGCTGCTGAGCATGGCCTGGGGATGCCACAGATACAGTCCCTTTCCAGACACCCCACTTCTCCTTAAATCTCCAAAGGATACAGAATGCCTTTGGCAAGTTGGGATAGTTATGCTACTTGAAAGGCTGGAAGGGTGAAGAGATGGGAGAACAATCTATATATAGAACACAGCCCAGCTCCTTGGCCCTTCTGAGAGGGTGCTCTGTGACTGGGCTCCTGGTAATCTCCAGAGCCTTGTCTTTCACACACACACACACACACACACACACACACACACACACACACGCACACGCCCAACCATACTATGTTTCTCTCTCCCTCCCTGCACACACATGTTTGTTTTATGTCCCTGTGGTTTTCCTGGTGCTATTCCTCCTTATATTTCCTGTCCCCCTTCCCCAGGCAAGACATGATCCTCCCTCAAACTCCTAGCTGATTCCAGTACCTGACTGTCAGCTCATGACTGCCCTGAGAGGGAGGGCTGCTACCAACCCCTACCAGACCACAAACAATCCCCAGCCCAGTCCTGCCCCACTGAGCCCTGCGGGTCTGCGCCATGGGCCCTGCTCACCTGGCATACCCTGCACACCTCTCCCCGGTCCCAGCCACAATCAGCTCCACAGTGACCCACAAAGGGCGGGTAGCCGCTTAGCATGATGTAGAGGACCACACCCAGGCTCCACAGGTCACAGCGCTTGTCGTAGAAAGTGGCCTCGTCTCTGAAGACTTCTACCACCTCCGGGGCCATGTACTCTGCAGAGCCACACTGTGGGTACCGAGGGTTGGGGAGGGGGAGATGGCAGAGAAAAGATGAGTACCAGGGAGAGGGGAAGGCGAGGTGCAGAATGCAAACTGAGCAACAGCACAAAGGACAGCATCATCAGGAAGGCCAGAGGGCACTCAGAGAAGCTTAACTGAGCCCATCATGGCCCTTCTCCAGGCAGAGGCCCTGGCCAAGATGCCTCCAGAGCCTCTCTGTGCCTTAGCACTCTGCGAACAGACTGCATGTGGTGCAGGGACCTAAATGCACCAGGAATATAGCCCAGGAGGGAGATTTGTGGAAAGCTGGCTGCATCCGGCAAGGATTTCTTAAAGCACCTCCTGCTCAGCTTCCCCACTAACTGGGAGCAAGGAAGCATAAGGACTTAGAATTAAGAGACCATCAAAACTGGAAGAACTCTGATGACGAGCCCTTCCTCTCTGCCTCTCTCCCCTATTTACAGATGGGAAAAGCAAGGCCCAAGAAGGCCTGGGGAATGCAGCAGTGGTAGACCTGCGATGAGGGTCTGGACTCCTTCTCCCACCCTTGCACAGCAAACTGCTGAGAAGAGTAAAGCACATCTTATTTGTTCCTCTCTTCATTTTTGCAGGCTCAATGAGAAATAGCCCCCCACTCCTACCCCATAAAACCAACCTGACTGGAAGATGATAATTGCTCTCAAGAAAGGATATTTTCTTTGTTACAAGCAATTAGAATTAATGATTGTGAGAAAAGGTAGCCTCTGTGTTAGAACCCACTATAGAAACATTCCTGATAAAGGTTGCTTAGAAGAAAGATACAATATTGGCATATTTAAAGGCATGTCTTTTAAAAAGGGATCAGGAAAATTCAGACATGCAAATTATGAAACATGCAAATCTCGAAAGAATCATCCTAACTGTAGTGCATCAAGTACATTAAAAGATGTCAAAGCAGCAGCTCACACCGCACCATCTGGCTGTGAAACGTGAAGTGGGAGAAGTATGAGGTTAACGTGGCCAAGTGATGCCACATCCATGTGGCCAGATACTTCACGATTCCCACCATGGACAGTTCTGTCCTGGATGTGGCGGACACCTCCCCGCTCCATCACAAGGGGACTGGCTGATTCCGCAGAGGGAATGGGACTCAGAGCCATGTGCAACAGGGGCTGGACTGGGAGTAGTGTGTTTTCACCTGGGACAGGAGTCTGGATGCGGCCTGTACCTGTGGAGACAATTTGTCCCTTTCGTAGAAGAGATAGATGACCCAGTTTCATCAGCGACGGGACAGGCAATGGGCTTCGATGGTACCAGTACAGAGCACTGAGCAAAGGACAATGCGGGCCTGGGAAGCACTGTAGACATGCTTGGTTTTCCTTCCTCAGCCCTCTGTTCTGGGTGCCACAGTTCTGGGTCAGGGGCATTCCACAAGCACAGCAGCCCAACATGAAGGGCACAGGGTACCCAGACACACTTACTGGCGTGGTCAGCTCTGGTGTGGTTATGGGCGTGCAGGAGTTGTTGAGTTTCACCCCACTGCCCAAGTCGAAGTCACAGATTTTCACTGGAGACACCTGCAAAGGGAAACGGAAAGCAGAGGTCATAGATACAAAAAGCCAGAGGCAGGAGGAGACCAGCATAACCAAGGGGTAGGTAGGCACACGGCCATCGCGCTTCAGCCTGGCTCCATCTACCAGGCTCTATCTGTCACCTTGGGTTAAGTAGGCGCCACCTGGGGACTTTTTCCAATGTGTCTTCTTCCTTGTGTTCTCTCTTACTTCCCAGCTGAGAGAAAAACACATGTCACATAGTGTTAGACTGCTGTGAACTCCTAGTGTAAGAATGGAATTCCTGACAGTAAACAAGAGCACAGGTTGCAAAACAGAAGCCAGAGAAGTTAACATGTACTGTGGGTCCCCAACTCATGAACAAGTTCTGTTCTGGGAGAATGTTCTAAGGTGGATTTGTTCATAATCCGACAAACTGAGTCTTATAAGGCATACCTGTGAATTTATACAATAAAAACGTGAAAGTTCGCGACTCGAATATTCGTAAGTCAGGGACTTACTGTGTTACTGAAACACAGTCCCCTTGCAGTCCCCGATTTAGTGGAGGGCAGAGGAGCTGGGGGGTAAAACCCTGACCATCTCAGGTGGCTTAGAGTCATCAACATGTCATGGTTTGCTTACTTGGGACTTGGTTGGTTTAAGTACTCAAAGTCCTGGGGAAACTGGGATATTCAGTCACTGCGGGTAGCGTGAACTCAGCAGCCAACCCCACCAGATGGGATGCTGTGGCTGAGCCCACAACAGGGTGACTCATGTCTGCAGAAGAGAGGAAGTGCAGTGAAGGAGTGGAGAATGCTGCTCTGTGGGTCCCGACCTGCCTGTTCATGCCCAGGGAGGCCTGGGCGAACCTTCTAACTTCTTCCCCCCTCCCCTTTTTCATTTTTTTTTAACTTTAGGTCTCTCTTTTCTTCATTGTGGTAAGATAAAAACATAAAATGTCATTTTAGCCTCATTTATTTATTTATTTAGAGACAGGGTCTTGCTTTGTAGTTCAGGCTGGCCTTGAACCCTAACCCTCCTGCCTCAGTCTCCCGAGGGCTGGGGCATGGGTGTGCGTCACAATGCCCACCTCCTAGCCATTTTTAAAGGTACAATTCAGTGTCATTAGTTACATTCATGCTGTTGTGCCATTATTGCCACTGTTTCCAGAATCTTTCCATCACTCCAAACAAAAGCTATCCTCCTGGGATAACTTGCCATTTCTGTTCCCCAGCCCTAGGTAACTCAAACCTACTTTATGTCTTCATTCATTTGCCTATTTCAGATATTTCATGTAAGTGGAGGCACACAGTATCTGTCCTTGGGTGCCTGGCTTCTATCACTTAGCACACTGTTTTCAAGGTCATCTACTTTGTAACATACATCAGTACACGTAGCATGTAACATGCATGTGTTACGGCTGAATAATGTTCCATTGTGCGCAGAGACTACCTTTTGTTTATCTATCCACCTAGACGGACAGGAGGGCTAATTCCGCCTTGTAGCTATTATGAATAACACTGTAACACACATTTTTCTGATTCTTTTTGTATATACATAGGAGAGAACTGCTGGGTCATATGGTATTTCTGCGTTTAGCCTTTTGAAGAACTGTTGAACTGTTTTCCACATTTTACGTTCCCAGCAGCAATGTGTAAGAGTTCCAATTTCTCCACTTCCTCACCAACACTTGTTATTTTCTATTTTTAAAAAATTATAGCCATCTTGGTAGCTGTGTAGTGGTATCTTTTTTGTTTGGTTGCAGTACTAGAGATTGAACCCAGAGTCTTCAACTGAGCTACATCTCCACCCCTTTCTCTTTAAAATTTTGAGACAAGGTCTCACTAAGTCACTAAGTTGCCCAGGCTGGGCCTGAACTTGCAGTCCTCCTGCCTCAGCCTCCTGGAGCTGGTATTACAGATGTGTGTGGCTTCCCTGTGGTTTTGATTTTTCCCTAATGACTAAAGATGCCGAACATATTTTCATATGTTTGTTAGCCATCTGTTTATCTTCTTCGTCTTCTTTTTTTTTTTTTTTTTTTTGGTGCTGGGGATCAAACTCAGGGCTTTGTTCTTGCCAGGCAAGCACTCTAACCATTGAGCTAAATCCCCAGTCCCTTGTTTATCTTCTTGAGGGAAATATCTGTTAAATTCCTTGTAAATCAGTGGTGATGATGGCTGGTTCGGAGGCCCTGTGGAGTAGGGGGTTGGCCCACCTCAGTTTCAATCTAGGCTCTTCTATTTACCAGCTGCTGACTTTATGTAAGTTTCTTAACCTCTCTGAGCTTCAGTCTCCTCATCCATAAATGAAGATAATAATAGTACTTACCTCAAGTCTATAAATACTAAATAAATATATAAGTCCCTGGCATAGGGGCACTCCAGAAATGTTAATCATAGTTATTCATAATAATCCTAATAATGAAGAATTACAATGTTGTATGCCAGAACCACTGGGAGGAAGTCACAAGATCTTACCCAAGCAGACACAAGGTCATTCCCCTCAAAGAGCCGTATGTAGCAGGCTGACTCACATTTCACTTGCAGTCATGCCTTATGCACGAGCCCAGGTTTCATCCACACCAACACATGCAGCCCTTGCCTATGCACGTTTACAGACACATGGAAGCACGAATGTGGGCCACCAATACTACTGGGCCTAAATCTCTCCTAAAAAACACAGAACTTACCAATTTAATACACTGCTATAGAGATGTAAACACTTTCGTTTACTAGTAAATTCAGTTAAGGCAATGTCTACAATAGGTTGCATTTGACCAACATCAAGCATAAATGTTTTCTCTTTAATAGGCACTTTTGGAAATAGAAGTGGAAACAAACTTCTCAAGAACTTGCTTCCTAATTATTACTTCTTTTCAAGTAGTCCTGAGGATTGAACACAGGGCTTCAAGCATGCTAGGCAAACACTCTACCACTGAGCTACATTCCTAGTCCTTTTAAAATTCTATTTTGAAAGAGTGTATTACTACCTTACCCAGGCTGGCCTCAAACTTGTGATCCTCCTGCCTCAGCCTCCTGAGTAGCTGGGATTACAAGTATGGGCCACCACACCAGGCTTCTAACTATTAGTTCTAATGGTAGATACCACCTAGCAGACATACCATACCAAGACATCACTTGTGGGTGGAGGTGTGCCCATGTAAAATTGAGTTGTTACTGATTCTCATCAACTACTCTCAAGGTAGGTACACAGGACCAGAAAATGTTGGTTTTGTGCAGGTCTCATATATTTTACAAGATGTATGCTTAAGCCAATCATAGTAATGACAAACAGCAATGAAGGGACAAGAATGAACCCTACTTGGAATGCTGGAATATTACCTAGTAGGCACAGCATTGTCATGCGTCCACAATAATGGGGTGCAGTTAGTGCCCAAGGCCCAGAGCACTGCTGACAGTCTACAGCCTGCTGAGAGCAGGATGGCTTTCTCCATCAGTGTAAACTCGAACATCCCAAAGCAGGTGCTATGTACCTTTTCTGGAGATTCACACAATATATTTTCTGGCTTCAGATCACGGTGAGCAATGCCTGAAATGACAAACAGCAAAGAAATGGTTAACATGCGCATGGAATTATCAAACATTCCACACACAATTAATTTTTTCCAAATGCTGTTGTTCACAGATTAATTCTCAATTATGGTACATTAAAAAACCAACGAGCTGCAGGAGGCAGAAGTAACCAGAGACAAACCAAAGCAGAGTTGATTCTGCAAGTTCTTTTGAAGCGGAGGCTTTAGAAGTCTGGCAGGGATAAGAAGGGCTAAATGAATCCCAGCCAGCCTACCTTTCAGCGCTGCAGTGACAACCAAGAATTCTTACTGTGCAGCCTAACACAAAGCAGAACAGAGCTCTGCAAATGGCAGTGTTGGAAAAGCAATGCGGAAATAATTACAGCCTTGTTTAAGAGCATCTCGGGGGGCTTAGACTACTCTATCTCATTTCTTCTTGTGTAGCTGATTAGAAAAAAAAAAGATTCCTTCAGTGGGACTCCTCCAATGTTCAGAGGACCAAGAATTAGCTAACAAATTTCTCCAAGCTTGTCTGACTCCCTTCTCACCTCCTCGGCAAGGACAACTCTGGCCTGAGGGTGCTGTTCTTCAGAGAGGACACTCCGGCATTCTGGCCGGGCCTCCTGCAGTGGACAGCAACAGCAGCTCACCCCAGGAGGGGCTAAAAACTGCTGATTGGCCAAGAAGGCAACTGGGGGAACCCAGCTTCTTGGTTTTTTTTTGTTTTTTTGTGGTGTTGGGGATTGAGCCCAGGGCCTCACATCTGGTAGGCAAGCACTCTGCCACTGAGCTATACCCCAGATCTTTGAAAAATTTATTTTGAGACAGGGTCTTGCTAAGTTGCCCATGCTGGCCCTGAGCTTGTGATCTTCCTGCTTCAGCCTTCTGAGTAGCTGGGATTACAGGCATGGGCCACGTTGCTCGGGAAAGCCATCTTCTAATTAACGGAAAGGGACAAAGAAACAACACACAGGACCATGGTGCTGGAGGGGGACACAGCACCTCCCTTTCTTCCTTCCATGGCATGCACAGAACAGACACAGAAGGTCTGGTAGCTTGAGGCAGAGTCTACCTCAAAGTCCTGGAAAGCAGCAGAGGATTCTTGGGGGTAGCAAGGAGGCAGGATCTGCCCTAAACTGACACGCTGATCAAGTTCTTAGGCAGCCTTCTAATTCCCTACTGGAATGCAAAGGCCCAGCCCACCTGAGGCTCCTTACTGGCAAGGAAAAAGCTGAGCTCCTGGCAGGCTAAGTAACTTCATCAGTCACCTAATTGAATGAGGACCCAGAGCAAGCCAGTCCAGCTTGCACAAATTGAGTCCAGCTACTGCTCAGCACACTAAAAGTGAAGAATATTTTCCATTATGGCAAGTGCTCCCACAGAAGGATCACGAGCCGCACACAGAGCCTTACTCTCCAAATAGGTGCGCGTGGCCCACTCGTCCCTCGGCCTGAGAGCTCAGAGAACCGGGCTGCAGTAATGGGCCTGCCTGTGTGAGCGCGTCGGCCATAGAGCTGCTCCAGTTCATTTCCCAGAGGTTAAGCCACAGTGTGTCCAGTATTTAAGAGTAGGGAACTTGTTTCAGGGCTGGCCCATTTGCACCCAATTCATCTTCCCAGCATGAAGTTATTTAGAAAACAGCCAAGTTCAGCTGGAAATCGTTTTTCATCCCCTCCAACTTCTAGTTGCATGGGCAGCTGGCCAGCTAGATGTTAACAAGCACTTTAGAACTCCTAAGATGCCACCAGCCTCCGTTCCCTTTAGTGTATTCTTGTAAATAAATAAATAAAAAATAAAACTGCCTCTACCCCTCCTCCAAGGTATGGCTCTTGTAAAAAGCATGACCCAGTTTTGCAATCTACAGAGGCAGCTTGGGGAACAGTTGTAAATCTTCGTCAGACAGGTATTACCTACATGCATCCCAGCTTTCAGAAACAGAACTGCTGCTATTCATCATGCTGCGGAAAGTTAGACACCCCCTTCCAGGAATTTTCATCCCAGGTGTAAGCCCCAACATGGACACTGTCAGTTTGCGGATCTCTTTCAGCTACTGGAGGAAACCAGCTAGAATCCGTGACACTCCAACACGCTGGGCGCATCAGGCCTCACTGTGCTGGGGACCGATGCGGGACGTGGCGGGAGCACACCTGCAGCTGGCCCCAAGTGCTCACAACCAGTGCGGCCGGCTGGCAGCTACGTGTGCGAAGGAGTGGGGCCAGGTCACACAGTCTTTGCTCCACGGCTACCCGCCACCAGGCAGAGTGCTTTCCTTCACGGAATTAATATTAGGAATAAAAATGTTCTCTGCCTGCTGGAGGATGAAGGTGGAGGAAATAACATTTCATTAGGAACTAGTATGTGCCAGGAACTATGCTCTATGAGATATTACATATATATGTATGTTTATATATGTACATTTTACATAGAGAAGATGCACAAAACTACTGAATTCTTATAAATAAAAGGACTAGAACAGTGCCTTGCACATAACAATTGCCATGTAAGTATGAACTAGTATAGATGATGTGACGGTCTCTCCTAATCATCTCCATAACTCTGAGGGTAGCTGTTATCACTGAAGGAGCACAGGAGGAAGAGAGGTGAGAAGCCAGAACTCATTTTTTCTATGGCATGCTATTGAGAAAATTTAAAAAAGTCATAGTCCAACAGATTTATGGAAGTGTAAAAACAATTTGGAAAGGACTTGAGTCACTACAAAAGTTTTCAGTTATTAGTTTTAGCAAAGGGATTGTAAGCAAAGTTGATCAGATAATAGTAACCTGCAGTTAGTGCTAGTGATGTTCAATAGATACCTCAAACTTTCATACGAACAGAAAAATGAGTTTTTCATTTACTGTGAATGAGATAGATAAAATTACAAATATATCACACCAATTTTAAAGAGAGATACAGGTGATGTACTTTAAAAAACTAAAAGGAATGACATTAAAAATTTATATGAAAATGGTTATATAATACATGATTTTTGTTTTTCAAGAAAAGGGCATGATCCATATACAATACCCACAGGCACACACACACTTACCTTGTTCAATATGAAAGTCATTCTTTTCCCTCCCACTTTCTCCTGTATCCCAATCCTACTTAACAGCACCACCATCTCCCTACCATCTGTAACAGGAGCCTAGGAGACATGCTGGACTGTCCCCACCTTTTCCAGGGTGAGCACATTTAAATCTCAAGCTGCTTGCCAGCTGTGCCACCTCCTGAATAAGTCCCCTGCAGGCTCACCCCTCTCCCTTGGCACCCAGAGACAGCCAGCCTGACCTGCCCACCAGGGTGAAGGCTCAGCTCACCCTTGGTATGCAGGAAGTCCAGGGCAGCAGCAACGTCTCGCACCACTAGGCTGGCTTCTCGTTCATTGAAGTGCTTCTGCTTCTGGATGTGGGCGAGGATGGAGCCTGAGGAGAAGATGGGACAAAGGAACAACACCTTTGCAGGCTCTAAAAGTTGTTGTTTTTTTTTGAAAGTACTGCTTCTTAGAGGCCAAGTTTTCACAAGTTTGAGGTGGGGGCATAGGCTTACTCAATGCTAAATGTCCAGCACCAAGTGTGCTGCCTGGCACCAAGGAGGAACCAGCATGTCTGCTGAATACCGTCAGACTGCTGCCTTCTGTGCCTGTCCATGAGGAGCTCAGAAGAGGCAGAGAATGATTATTTCTATGGCAAAAATAATTAGTGCTACTGGGAATTATTTGGCTTCTGAAATCAAAAGAACTAGAGACATGTGAATACACATGGTGCTGAGAGGACTTAGAGATGTTCGTTCCTCTGCATTTAGGCTTAGATCCAAGTAAGAGCACAAGCCTTCCGACGGAGATGCCATAGCCTCTCTATGAGAAAAGGGGGAAACTGCTTTACCTCCTGAAGTTTCCCCCAGGTTGTTATTATTTTGTTGGCAATGGCTAACATTAATGGATTAGTTACTATATGCCAGGCACTGGGTAGTGCTCTTTAAATAAATTATCTCATCCTCACAAATGTACAAAATGGGCAGTATAGTTCTCCTTGTAAGTGGGGAACCTGATGCCAGAAATGGTGAAGTAACTTGCCACAGATCATACACCATTAAGTTGTGAAGTCAAGATTTTTGGGTGTAATATATCTGGCCCCAGGACCTGTGCAGACCTCTCAGCTGAACTTGTGGTCCTGCTGCTGGGTATGGACTACTCTAAGCCGCCCACTCCCTCTGCACCCGGTGGGTCTGGCTTCAGTGGAGCTGCACGCTAATGGTTACAGCTACAGAGGACCCGGCTGCTTGCACCATTCCAAACATGTAATTCAGAGTCCTGCTGTGGAACAGGCAAGGTGGGGTCAGTCACAGCCATGAGCATAAAGCTTGGCTTCATGTGGTCTATGTTAACTACTGAATGCCAGTATTTCTGGGCCAAAGGCATCATTTCTGTGTCCTGAAAGTAGCCCATGCTTGTTATTTCTGGAGAAGCAGGCAAGAACTGCTAATGATCTTTCATCTGATTAAACAAAGGATCCCAGCATACTAGGGAACAGTTTCAGAAAACCATCTCCTGGCTCTGCTCTAGCCTGCCCTGCTACAGGGAGCCTCTTGTTTCTAAATTTGTTAAAAGGGAAGGGAGAGTAATATAGGTACTTCTAAGGCAGCCCCAGCTTCCAATCGTTTTAATAATATTAACAGCCAATACTGAGCTCATAGTGCCTACCAGACATGCAGCTAAGCATTTCATATCAACTAATTTAATCTTCATAGCAACTTCATGAAGTAGGTGCCATCAATGTCCCTATCTTACAGATGAGGATACTATTTGAAAAAGGTTAAGGGATTTGCTGAAGGTCACAAGGCTGGTAAGCAATGGGCCTAGACTACAGCTTAGCTTTGTTGGTTTCTAAAGCATGCTCCCTTGACCGCCGGGCCCCTGTGTAGCCCTCCACTCGGCTCTGTGCATCCCTGTATCCCCATAACCTTCACCTTGCAAATGGGTCCTAGGATCAGGGGCGGGATGGGGAGTAAAGCCCTCTTCTGGATCCTTTACTTTGTTAGAACAACTTAAAAACATATCTCAGTGATATTTGTGTGGGTGACAGCAGTATAGCAGTGGGTAAGTGTAGCATTCTTGCACGTGAAGGGTCTGTCCAAACAATGGAGCTCTCAGTATCCTCTGGTAGCCCTTCTGGACCTAACAATGTAAGACAGAGCATCCACCCCATAATTAATTTAGTTAAATAGTGAATGTGTCAAAACAAGGATTGATAAATTGACCACTAAATGTATCTGTAGATGACGCATATTATAATGAAAAAGCATCTATAGAATGCCCACACAGGTGACATTCTAAGCTCTGTGAAATGCTAATTATCATCCTTCCCTCCGGCCTCCCTTCTCCCAAATCAAGGGCAGTTTTTAAGTCTTTCATCCTTTTTATTAGCTTGACTCGTTTTAGAAGTCTCTGGGATTCATGATGGATGATCACCACCCTGGGTCTTAATCCGAAGTCCAAACACATACTCAACAGGAAGTACCTCCTTGCAATTTCTCAAAGACCAAGTAAAACCTTGTGTCATCTTCAAAGAACTCAATCAGCTCCAAAATGTTCCTTAAATGGGGAAAAATAGGAGGAGAGGGAAGGGGGAGATAGTATTATATACATATATATATAAAAGTCTACTTACAAATATACAAAGAAAAAATATACAACACCCTGTAGTGGGGCAGAAATCAACTTGAAATCAGCATGCTTATTAAAGACCCATGTCTGAGAAGCAGCCAATGGTTTTAGCAAGATTCAGGTCACCTTATCTTTCCATAATGTTTAGTCTCTGGTGTTTTCACCAAGTCTGTGCTGTCAAACCCCAACCCTAAAACCCACTAGGTAGAGTTATAAAAAAGTCCCGGTCACATTAAACTGAATAAAATCTGCAGCCGACTGGAAGCAATTGCGGCTAATAACACTGAATAGTAGGTGTGTGTCCTGGAGGCAAGCAGCAAATAATTACTTGCCCTCCCTCTTGCCCATAAATCACGGGGCAGTATTTACATTGCCTGGAGAAAATGGAAACATCTGTCAAATAGACTTGGGGCCTAACGTGGGCACCGCTAGACCCTAACTGCTAAGCGCTGCTTAATGAAACGGCCGCGTTCCTGGCCACTGTAGCACTTGTGGCCTTCCCCGGTGAGCACTCTCTGTCTGCCCGAGTACTGCCGTGCTCTGCCAACAAGGTCGTCTTGTAACTCAGGAGGGAAGCCACCAGCCTGGATATTGGAGGTGTTGGGATTTTTTTTCTTTGAAAGAATGAAATAAACCAAGTAGAGTCTCTAATGCTGAAGTAAGAAGCTGCAGGGCTGAAAATAAAAATCTGTCCCTCATAAAAAATGCTGGCCACTTTGGGAGACACCAGGCCTTTACTAGTGTGAAGGCGTCCAAATAAGATGGCCAAAATGGCCTAATTTGAAAGAAGATTGTAGAGGCAGCGCCTGGAGTTAAATCAACAGCAGCCCCCTTCCTCTGGGCTTAATGACAAAGCCATCAATACCAGGCTACTGGCTCCCTGCTGACCCTGCCATGAAGGGAGAGAGATGGGGAAGCAGGTCTTGAGGGTGACCCTGATTTAAAGCCACCATGGGAGCGCCACTCATTTGGAGCAGGCTTGGTGGGGGTTGAGGTTACTGTGGCCCAGTCATCAAGCAAGGAGCCCCAGACCTGCTTCAGGACCTGGCGGCATCGTGCATACGGAAGTGCACTAGGAACAGAAAACAGCAGCAAATATTCTTAACACTTCTTGTGCTCATCTCAGTATTAAAGCAGCTCTAAAGACCTCTGCCAAGCAATACTCAGCTGGCCGGGCTTCCACAGGCACTTGAAAGAAATGAAACCTCATTTTTTCCCAAATAGCCACTGATTCATATTACTCCTCTAACTCGCTGGACTGTGGATATTTACAGAGTTCCAGCCTAAAGAGAAGATGGCTTTTTGGGGCTAATGCTGCTTTTCCTCCCTCCCTCCTTCCCTCTTTCCCTCTCTTGCTGAAAGATGGAAGGAGTTACTCGAAGTTGTAGGGAAGGAGTGAGAGCCAAGTGCTGGGGTTGGGGGACGCTAAGAAGTAACCTCCTTTTCGGCAACCACAAGTCCCCCAGAAAAGCATCAAATCACCCCACAAGACACTCACTTGTTTCCTTGACACTGATAAAGCGTCTCCACCTCTCGGAATACCCGACTCCGACTGTGGCCTGCTTGTTTTTCGATGATCTGTGGGAAGAATAAAATGTCATGTATACCATTTACCTTAGCAGGAGACCCCTGAGAAAAGACAAGGCAAACACAGTCCAAAACCAGTCTCCAGCAGGAGTCTGGAGCCAGCCATAGTGACACAGGCACTGCAGCTCTGTTGGTGAAGCAAGAGCCTACCCCAGGCGCTTCCCGTTTGGCTGAGCCTCTGGCCACACATGCAGTACTGAGGAAGCCTAGGAGGGTGCCGCCCCCGGCAGCCCAGGGGAGACCGAGGCAGCCAAAAAGACGAAAAGCTGGCTCTGCTCAGCTGCTTCTCCTTGAAGGGCAGCTCTTCCTGCCTCACAGGTAGGAAGTGAAGGGTCTTCTAGAGCTGGAGGAAGGATAAAAGTGAGAGAGGACATAGCAGGAGGAACCAGGGCCTCCAGGCCAAGCTCAGAGGCCACCCTGCAGACTCCCCAGGCAGAGGTCAGTGCTTCCTCTTCTGAACCTGCTCTTTGGCAGGGCCTGTGTTAAGTAAATGAAATACTCAATCTCAGTTAACCCTTACAACAGTGTCCAAACACAGGCGGGGCTGTCCTCAAAGCCCTCACTATCCTGCACCCGCTCCTATCCCAAGACAGCTTCTGCCAGCACCTAGAGGCTTCTCTCCTGTGAAACTGTGGTTTGCTCCCTCACACCTCTGCCTGGAGACACTTAGCAAATGCCCACTCCAAAAGGCTCAAGCCCACAGGTGGTTTTCATGAGGCCTGGATGACCCTGAAAAGCTCTGTGGACCCACCCAGAGCCCCAGACCACTCCTAACAGAGCCTATGGGCAAGTTCTCTGCAGACCTGGCCCCGGCCCTGGCCCTGGCCCTGCCGCAGATGATGATGTCCTGCTCCTCCCTTCCAGTGATGCTGGGCACAACACCACTGCACTTAGCTAAACAGGCCCACATCTATTAGTAAACCACCACGGCTCCATTTTGTAGACAGTAACAAGGTCCACGGCTGGGGAACTGTGAGCTACTCAGCCTCACACACCATGCAGTTCAGGTCCAAGTCAGGGAAAATTCTCCAGCAGGCAGGCTTTCCAGCAACAGCATTGTTTTTCCCAGGGGAGATAACAGGCTCTGGTCACTAGAGATGGGAAGCAGACTGTGGAAAACTATCTGGGGAGTCTTAGAGAAAATTTGGATCGGATTATTTAGACATTCACCGACCCTGAGGTTCATCAGCTGGATACCTGCAGGGAAAGCGGTAATAAAGCAAGCCTTGTAGTGTCATGCTGGGCTTTCAGAGAGGAGAGGCAACAGAAGACACAGGCAGACCTGCTGACCAAGGATCTGCCAGACCAGGGAATCATAGAACAAGGACCAGGCTTCCTCCTGGGCACCAACCTCGGAGAAATAATCCGTATCTACCAACGTATCAAGCCTTTGATAATCAACTTACATTTGTGGTTTTTACCAAAGTAGACATACTTTTAAAGAAATTACTTATAATCTATGCCAATCTTTCTAAAGAGGAACGGAGGCCTCTCTTATTACCATGTTTTCCTTCCAAATCCACACCAGGGACTGTGAGAAGGTGGTGAAAAGAGGAGACGATGTTACTTTTGGAGCTAGGCTCCCCAGGAAGAGGACTGATAAGCAGCCTACATGAGCCAGGCATTGTCCTAAGCACTTCACACATAATTAACTTATTTAGTTCTCACAACGATTACTTGTAGGGTCTATTATTACAACCACTTTATAGATGAGGAAACTGAAGGACAGAGCAGTTAAGTAACTTGACCAAATTAAAAAAAAAAACCAAGATTTGAATCCAGGGAATATAGCTTTAGAGCCCAGGTTCTTACTGAGCGACCATCCTACAGAATATAAAATATATTTCGTTTAGGACAAGCTAGAAATGATGATTTTCGAAGTAAAGCCTGACCTGCAGGTGAGACACTCACTTTGACAGCATACTCTTTGCCAGTCTGCAGGCTCACAGCACCTTGAACTTTGGCATAGGCTCCCTCTCCCAGCAATTCAGAGGTCAGCTTGTACATATCTAGAGGTGGAATGGATGAGAGGAATAACGAGATGAGTCACCCAGCTGCAAGGTAAGACAGGAAGAGCTCCTGTCACTCCACTTCTGCAGTCTGACCACCCAGGCAGAACAAGCACATGATGACTCTATAGCACTCAGTGATGAGGAAGACATGTCATTTCTCCAACTGTAGCAGGTCTCAGTTTCTCAACAAGAAGGCCACATGGAAGGCATCCTGTTCCTCATTTTAGAGATGAGGTCAGAGAAGGTTTCAATTCAGCATCCCCTTCCTGAGTACCTACTATGTGCCAGACAATGCAACAGGGTCAATGTGAGGAATAAAATAGAGTCCCCCCGTCTAAGGTTCTCAATCCAGTGGGAAGACACAGACACACTAGGGACCCCAGAATAAACTAGGAACTGGTAAGTGCCACCACAGAGATCACGGAGGGATAAATACTGTTTAAAAAAAACCCAAACACAGGAAAGGAAAGGGAAAATCTGTTGGGGAATTCAGGGATCCTCATAGAAGGGGTGGGATTTTAATGAACATCACTCATTAATTTACTCACTTTCTGAGCAGCTACAATGTGCCAAGCTCTGTGTTGAGTGCTGGTGATGCAAAAGGGAATAAAGCACCATTCTATTTTATACCACACATAATGGAGATAATCAGAGGTTTCTGAGAAGTTTCCAGAAGTTAACCACAGGAAATCAGACAGTGAAGAAGATGCAAATGATGCTCTGAGGTTTTAGGCACTGAGTCATAGTGGCTGTAACAGAGCAATGGGCCTGGAGTAGAAACGTTTGGATGACCTGCCAAAGCTTATGAACAGCACAAGCTGACCTTATCCTCCCTTGGCCTTCACTCTCAAATTTTCCTCTTGAGGCAGCCTAGTCTTAAATCCACAGACTAAGCAGAAGACTTTAAACTGTAACTGAGATCTTGTTACTCTTGGTTATGAGAGGCTGGTGAATGCACGAGCTATCCTTGAACAACAGGAAGCACTCTCCTGTGTTCGCCAAGACTGCAAAAGACCTACAGATTTGCAAACTATTCTAAAACCCTAGGGAGTTTTGTCTCCTCCAACCCATTTCCCTTCTTTGCACCTCCTCCACACATAGCCCTCTACTTTTGAGTTAAGGGCAGGCAAACAAACAAACAAACCCCCACACTAAATACTTTTTTGATTCTACCGTGGTTGGTCTTGAAGCTGTCTGTGTGAACAGACGGCACACGGTTGTATTTTAAATGACATGCTTCTCTTAAGGCACACACTTTTGCATCAGACCTTTACACATGTCAGGATGTTTGATGGTTGGAATCCAATATTCCTGACTCATAAAGTGCTTGTTGTCAGGACCACTGGTGTACCTGCAAGGTTGGGAAGAGGACCCATGAGGGGCCCAAATAGCTACTTCAGGTCTCACAATGAAAGAAACAAAACAGCTGAAGGAGTCATGCTACTCCCAGTAGCAGCTACAGATCCTTTCGATCCTCAGCAGAGGTGTCCAGTGATTTACTTCACCCCATCGCACGCCCAGCAATAACAACATGAGCACTGAGTCTTGTGCCACATGCACAGAGTGCCCCAAAATATGTGATGACTTAACATGCACCCTGCCAAAGGGAGTCAGACACATGCAGCACACGCAGCTTTGATGTCTAGAGTAAAAGCACCCCCGTAGCTAACATTGCAGTGTCATCTGCAGTGTCATCTGCAGCCACGGCCCTTGGTGTTTCTTGCTTCCTCTTATGTGGTCATTCTCACAGCAGCCCTTCCAGGAACTTCTGGGGTAAGGATCACATCTGACAAGGAATTGGGACACAGGTGGTGATCCACATTCAACTCTGATAGACTGGGCTTCCTGCCCACTAGGATGCTCGGATTGTCCAGAGGCAGCCAGCACACTGTCTGGCTCTCTGTCACTCCTTTGTGTGAACTCACCCACCCCCAAGACACAGCATCCTGTTATCTGGACCACAGGCCCCATGGCTTGGAGAGTCACAGGCTCAGGTCTACGAGGGCTGTGGGAGCAACAAACCTTCAAACCTTCCTGGCAACGAGTCAGTGGCCCGGGTCTTCCGCTTCTTCTTCCGCCTCTTGTCACTGTCTGTGATGGGAAGGGGCTCACTGCTGCCCATCTCTGGGAGACAAGAGGAGATGTAAAAAAAAGCAGTACACTGATCAAGTTGTAAGTTCATCCAGGAGAAAAATGGGGCGGGGGTGGTGGTAGCAGGAGCTTTACACTGATGGTTTTTAAATATCTGTGAGGACTATTGATTTGTTTTGACCCAGGAGGCAAAACTAAAGGCAAAACCATTACAGGAGATCATTAACTGTGGAAAGGAACTCAGACAGGCAGGCTAGATTAGAAGAGGATAGCAGAAGCCTGCTTAAACCAATCTCATTAGAACACGGATTTAGATCTGCCACCAGTCAAACCATATTCCCCAAACAGCATAAGGAGTCCACAAACACGGCTCCACTTGCAACAGCCTCAAACTTCAGTGCCAGAAAGGCAGGACTCTGGGAGCTAGGCCAGAGAGAGGGTGGCAGTGGGGGCTCATGCAGATGAAATCAGAGGCTCTGCAATACCCCTAAAGATGCGGGCCTCTCATGGTGCCACCTCTGGGAAGGCAACACGAGGGCTGGGTATGCGGCTGAGAGAGGCCTTGCATTTCCTCATGTCTAGGAGCAGACCTGAGTGCCCTAGAGTCCGCTGCATTGTCTCCCCTCTAGCACTCCTTCCTTGGAGGGGTACAGTGAACACCCACTCAGAAGCCTGCAGGTGACAGGTCTGTACTCAGCTGCTGGATGAGGTTGCTCAGTGCAAAAACATTATTATCTCTCCTTGGCAGGCAACTGGCTCCCGTGTTAAAGGGAGGCAGACACAGACACTGGGCGGAATGGGCAGGAAAAGGTCAGGACAGGAAGATGCAGGAGACGGAGACAAGGAAAGAGAAAAGGAGGAACCATAAGCCAATGCCCAATCACACTTCTGTTTCTAGGCCACTCTAGCAGGGGTCTTCCCCTGTTAAAGATAAATTACTTATAGAACATGTCATGCCCCTGATCCAGAGTGGAGCCTTAATACTCTTGGCCTGCAGTTAGAAATAATAAGATTTCTCCGAAGTCTCTGGGTCTAAATCCCCACCAGGGTGATTAAACCTCTACATCCTTCTAAAATAGAGGTACTCGAGTGCTGATGGGGCACAAGGTAAGAGAGAGTTTTAGATCAGCCTTCAATAAACACAGGCTCTGAGTTGCTGGACTTTTTTTTCCTTTTCTTTTGTGAAAAAATTTAAAATAGAGGCTGGCTCTCTGCCCACTGAGGGAAAGGCCCACTCCCTTCTCAAAGGATCCAGCTGAACAGGAGCACAGAAATGGCAAGTTGAGCCCAAAAGTTGATTAGTGCTGAGGCCAGTCTACTCGCTGTTCTCGGGGTGAGCACACAGCAGCCATTAGGAGGAAGCACACAGAATGCACCTTTGACACCACCAAACAGAATGCATGGTTCCCCAGCCAAGTGTCTGACAGCTTAGTTTAGGTGCATTCTTCCTTCTATTTTTGGAATCTGTGACAGCGGATTTTCAATTATACTTTAGAGTAAAGAACAGATGATCCCATAGATAAAAAGAATCCACAGAGGATCTCAAAATATCGCTCCATCCAACAGTTTTAAGCACAAGTTACATCAGGAGACAAAGAATTAAACATGGGCACTGGAATGCCCACCTTCACCAAGGTGAATCAGAAGGAAAAAAGATGTCCCTATGCATTTGTTGAACACAGTGAGAAATTGTACAGAAATAAAATGTAAGGTCACTCATCTTCAGGAGCTTGAGAAGGGGACACTGGCCATGGGGCAACAGTCTAAGAAGGAAGGAACCCTGTCCCTTTGGCTCTGACCTTGCACACAGTCCAGCGCTAATGTTTGTCCCACCTATTTTCTTATCAGTGCTACAAGCTAAGTGAGGGGCTTTTTCTCCTTCTTCCTCCCTGGCTCACACTGTGATGGGGGCCTGTGGCCAAGTGAAATGGCCAACAGGCAGGCGGTACAGAGGAGCGGCAGGAGAGCTGGCAGTGCTGTGACTCATAGGGGATGCTCAGACATACTTACAGCTCCAGCTAGAAAATTCTGTTAGTGGCGATTTATACTTGTTCTTCTCCACAGCAGGGCTGTGGAGCCTCTTGTGGAAGCAGCATAGCTCTGGGCACTGCCACACACTCAGTATTAGATTTTATGGCTTCACACACAAAAGACAGAGTACCTGGTGTATTCTGCATGGATCTCAGTGGAGGAGGAGACACCAGAAGAGACAAACGGTTAAGACTTCCCTTATAAAAAGAACTTGAAAGAGTTGATTTTGAAGCTGGGAAGGAAAAACGTAGGAAGACAGTGAAGTGAAAGAAACATGTTTAGCTCTCTCTTTTTGCAGTGGGAGGTGGGAGGTGGGGAGAGGTAACATAATCTCACCAAGGGGTGCCTGGTTCCTCATCTGGAGGCAGTCCACAGACAGTCACCCTATGCGGTGACTTAAGGCAAGTGGGACCTTAACTCAGTATGCATGCAATCACTGGACAAACACTTCCTCACGTGGAGGTTCCCATAATCAAGCTGCACCTTGGCCCACCTGCTGCCCCTGGCATAGGAGGCGTTCTTGGCTATCAAAATCAGTTTAAAAGTCCTTGTCCCTTTGGAGCAAGGGGAACCCTACCCTCTACCCCCAGTAACTTCAGAAGAGTTAGAGTTTGTGCTCAATCTTCTGCTCCCAAAGCCCCTGTGAAGAGCTCTGTTACACTGTGGTTTTATTTGGCTCTGAGAGCTTCCTTGTGTTCTTAGAGGCTAAGACTCTCCCCTGTTCACCTGTCTTTCCTCTAAGTTGTGGCACAAAATGTCAGATGCATATCAGCCATCAGATACTGTACACTGTGATGGAAACAACATGAAATCACGCATACAGTATGTATTAGGTGCAGCTTGTGCCACATGGGCCCTTTAGGTAGCCAGTACACGCTGAAGGAAATGTAGGTACACCTGTGCCCCACAGAAAATGTAGAGGAGGAGGTTGGGGATTTAGCTCAAATGGTAGAATGCTTGCCTAGCAAGCACAAGGCCCTGAGTTCGATCCCCAGAACACCACCCTCTCTGCCAAAAAAGGAAAGAAAAAAAGAAAATGCAGAGGAAGGCTACTCTCACCTATGAATTTGGTTTGGGAATTCTAATCCATTAATTCTCTGCCATATTCCCTCTCCAAAAAGGCCCTATGACAAAAGGTCCTCAACTTTCTAGCCAGAAGCCTGGTTGTTGCTATAGGATTGGAAAACATGTCTGTTATTTTAGAAGAGAAATGAGCACTTTTCAGTTTCCAGACAGACCTCAGCTGGTCTGGAGGCTCCCAGCACCACTGCTGTCTCTAGGCCTCAGCTTCCTCTTGGGTGGTTTGGAGGTTGTGTACATGGTGGAAGTGGAGGTGGAGGTGGACCTGGAGAAGTAGCACACTGCTGACAGGAAAGGCACCTGGGCTTGGCATCAGGATACCAAGGTAGAAATCCTTGTTCAGAATCACCAGAAATCACCAAGGGCAAGTTGCTTTTTGCCTCCTAGAGGGTCAGTTTCTTATATGTATAGAATACATTTAAAAACATGCCTTTGCTGTCTACCTCACAGAGTTGCTATAAGGACTCAATGATATACTTTATATATTTAAAAAAATTTTTTTTAAGACAGGGTCTTGCTATGTAGTTTAGGTTGGCCTTGAAGTCACTACGTAGCCCAGGCTGGCCTCAAACTTGCAGCCATCCTTCTGCCTCAGCCTCTTGAGTGCTGGGATTACAGGCATGCACTACCACACATGGCTGATATACTTAATATAAATGTGCTTCAAAAAACATGTATGCAGCTAGGGATTTAGCTCAGTGATTAGAGTGCCTGCCTTGCAAGCAGAAGGCCCTGGGTTTGATCCCCAGCTCCAAAAACAAAACAAAACAAAAAACACATATGCAAAGGTGTATATGCATATGCATGAACACACAAGAGAGTGAAAAGTCTGGACAGAAATATACAAACTGTCAATACCACTACCTTTTTAAAAAGTGCCAATGATGTGCCAGGCCCTGTGCTGGGTATAAGACATTACATCTAATTCTTACAATAATTTCAAAAAGTAAATATTTTACCATATTCCTGGTAAGGAAACACACTCAGAGTATACAGCTGGTAACCTACCAAATGCCAAACATCTAGCTAGTGGCTTCACTGAGATTCAAACTCAGTGTTGCAGTTTCAAGTCCAGGGCACCTCTAATCTACAGTAGTGTCCTTTTCATACTTTTCAGTATTCTACAAATTGTATACAATGAAATTTATTGTTCTATTTAATTCAAATTTTATTTCTTAATGAAATACACCATTTTCTTCACACTAGAATTCAGAGTTCAGATCTAGAATCTGATTATGGCTTTTAAAATTGTATCATTTTTAAAATTGTATTTTTCTCTGCACTGAAATTCAATATTCAATGATGGAAAAATATTTTAGGAATTTGGTGCCTTAAAAATATTAATTTAAAAAATATTAATTTTATAATTGTGAAAAACACATGCTATTTTTATGTTTATCTTTTAAAATGCTATTTTTTTGCTTTTTGTTTTTGAGAAAGGGTCTTATTTATGTAGTTTGGGTTGGCCTTGAACTCGCTATGTAGCCCAGGCTGGTCTCCAACTTGCAATCCTCTTGTTTCGGCCTCCTGAATGCTGGGACTACAGGTATGTGCCACCACTCTGGCTAAAATGCTATTTTTAAAGAAAGGAAATAATTTATAAAAACAATTATCCTGTCGGATACAGTGAGCATATCTGTAATCCCAGATAATTGGGAGGCTAAGGCAGGAGGATCACAAGTTTGAAACTAGCCTGGGCAACTCAGTGAGATCCTGTCTCTACAAAAAAAAAAAAAAAAAAGGTTTAAAAAGTGGTAGAGCACTTGCCTAGTGCAAGACCCTAGGTTTAGTCCCCAGTACTGCAAAACAGCAACAAAAAGCCCTGAACACTGAATCCTGAGAGCTGCGGCTCCCACCTCCTGCCCAGACCCTCACCAGGTGCCTGGCTTCTTGGAGTGCTGGTTCCTGGCTAAGAATAAGGCTGGGATGCCTACATCACAAGGCTGCTATGAGGATCAAATAAACTATGTAGAAGTACCACCAACTTATTCATTCAACCAGGACCATAGTTATTAGGCAACTATTGCTCCAACTCGACAGTGAGAATGTAAGAGACACAGTCTCTGCCATTGTGGAATTGCAATCTCCTAATATGTAAAACAATTTCATTACAGTAGGACAAGTATTGTGATATAGAACTAATAGGTGCTGTGGAACAGAAGAGAAGAATCTACCCCAGATGGGTAATTAGAGGACAAGAACGCTAAGCCAGCACCTGAGGGTAAGTGGGAGCTGCCCAGGAGAATTCCCAGTCTGAAGAGTGAGTCCCACAGAAGAGGCAGCACAGCTGGTTAGGGCCACAGCCCACGCCTGAGGCTGGCTGGGGCACAGAGTACAAGAGGAAGTGATGACAGACCACATCAGCAGCAGCCTCAGCATCATCAATGACAACCAATGCTTCTAGTCTTAGGCATGTTTATTTTGTGTTCTCTGATTGAATAGGGACACATGTTTTAATTTCTTTGTGAAACCTGTTAGCCAACCAGTCTGACTGTATTGGAAGTGTAGCAGGTGTTAGGACTCAGATCCAAGACTCAACTTGGCACCTGCACAGGGTGTGGCCTAGAGAACCCTGAGAGATGAGGAGGGGCTAAGGAGTGTCAGGGGTTGGGGGTGGAGGAACCACAGTAGCAACTGGTGCCAACCACTGCTCTCCCCTGCAGGTGACCTAAGGCCCGCCTTCTGAAAGATCTGTGTCATTTCTCTGTAAAGCCTGATGGGGCACACTGACCCCCAGCCACCAGATGTGTACTCCATACTTTGACTGAGTCCATGCTGTCACATCTGGAGTACTAAAGGGGGTCTTCTGGCTAACTCAGCTCTGCAAATAGCTCCTGCTCCCTCCATCTCCCCACTCTCTAACTTTTTCAAGGTCCCAACCTGTCTGAGCACTTCCTTCTGCCACAAGGCTTTCTAGAGAAGGAACAGTGGAAATTCATGCCACTGACTCAGCTCCCTCCTCAGGCATCAGTCATTTGAGGGACCCAAACAAATGGAGTGCTGAGATAAGGAAAGGAAACTGAAGGGCTGGGGGTGTGGCTCAGTGGTAGAGTGCACAAGGCCCTGGGTTCCACTCCCAGCACCAGAAACAAGAAGGGAAACTGAGGAACTGAAGGAAATTGGACAGACACTCTTAAAAAGAGGCCAAGACTAAGCCATGTGAGAGAGGGGAGGAGGCAACATGCAGGGGTTGAGGAGACTGACTCAGAGTGCCATGACTCTGAAGAGGCAGCACAGGTATGTGGCTCACTCTCTCCAAGAATACACAGAGTGCACACTTTCTGTGGAGCAAGGCAAAGTTGGAGGCACTTGATAGATACTACACTTTGCACATGGCCCTTGTTTAATCTTCACAACTCTCTGAGGTAAGCATAATTACTGCCCACATTTTGCAGATGAAGAAACTCATGTACAAAGAGATAAAATGATTTGTCCACGGTCACACAGCTAGTAAGCAACAGACTGGGATTTCAGGCTAGACAGTCTCGCTCAGAATTCAAGCTTTTAACCACTACACCATACAGTTAAACATTAATGCTGAAAAAGGCAGGAAGGTGTAGTCAATAACCAGGTGTAGTCAATAGCCAGGAACCACTGAGAATGCTGTTGTTTATAGACCTTTGCGCAGAGCTGCCCTACTGATGCTCAGTGGATGAGACACCGGTGCCTCCTCAGTCTCTCCAGTGATCCTGGGCTCACTGTTTACACAGGTGTGCTGAACACTATCATTTCCGTCCATGTGTTGTGATGTCAAAAGGTTGGGCAGCACTGTTCTAGCTTCCATAAGTACAGGGGCACAACTGCTACATCCTCACTATTACATTATTCTAAAGTCTTATCCATCAAAAGTTTCTTTTGCTCTGAGATAGCTGTGATTCTGTGTTTTGTTGTATTATGGAAGATGAGCTACAAACCAAAGTTGGGTATCAGGTACAAGCCCGTATTCTTCTGCCTGACCCAGTAGTTGGTTGATGTGGTTTCTGATGTCATCATTACTACACAGGGGATGAGGAAAAGGCACACTCAAGCAGAGGATGGTCAAATTTAGCGCACTATAGATGCAAAGAGCTCTGTGTGAACTGGTACAAAGGACAGTGAGTGAGATTCCACAGGGCTAAGGTGCTCTTTCCCTGGAGTCCTGTGTATAGAAAGGCAGACTGCAGGGTCTCCCTCAGCTGCAGTGGAGCTGGTAGTGAGGCTTGCTCGGGGCCAGCAGGGTGATCCACAGTGTGCTTCAAACAGGGTGGGACAGGGGGAATCCTGCGGGCTGAAGGTCTAGATTCAGGCCCATCTTTCCCTCTTCTGATTCTGGGATCACAAGCAGCTTTGGGGCTGCACCCATCTCTTGGTGGAAGGAATAACAAGAGGAAGGACAGAGAAGGCAGAAAGGAGTGTGTGCTTATGGAACAGTGGGCAGGGGTAAAAGACTCAGGTGAGGAACACAGTGAAAAGGCTGAGAAAGGCAGGCTGCAGCATGCAGTGGGTCACCCAAGTTGGGTTTTTTGGGAGGGTGCTGGGGATTGAACTCGGGGCCTTGCACTTCCTAGGCAAGTGTTCTACCACTGACCTAAATCCCCAACCTCACCCAAGCTTATTAATATGGACTACAAAGCCTTCCAACACTGGTCTTTATATTTCTTCTACTTTTAACAACCAACTCATCCTTTCACATGAAAATAAAAACAGCAGCTCATTCAGTGTATAATTCAAACAGTCCCTGAAGTTCTTCCTTGGGGTCACTACTGTGCTTGGATATGCAGAAGTATCCTGTGTACTTACTGGAGATGTGGCTCAGGGATAGAGTACCTTCCTAGTATGTGTGAAGCCCTGGCTCAATTCTTTAGTAGCAACACACACACACACAAAATGTACTCAAGGATTGAAATTTAATTAATAATATTTGCTGCTTCATCCAGGACATTAAATAAAAATGGCATTTTAAAAAAACTGTGGATGTGCAGCAATGAAGACTCCAATGGCCACGACCACAGCTCAGTGTCACTGTCTTTTTTTCGGTGGGGGGGATCGAACTGAGGGCCTTGTGCTTGCAAGGCAAGCATTCTAACCACTGAGCTCAATCCCCAGCCCTCAGTGTCACTGTCTTGAATAGCAGCTTCCTCACTGTCACTCTGCTACAACAAACAGCATTTTAGTACTGTTAGGAAAATCCTGTTGATCTTGTAGATACTCTGAAAGGGTTTTGGCAGAGCACCCTTGTGAACCATTGCTCAAGGCAAGGGGGAATCACAGCAGAACGAACTGCAGGCTGGGGGCACATGAAGGGTGAGGCAGGCTGCTGCCACAGGTTGGGGGAAGCAAGGAAGGCCTACACCTGAGCAGGGGCAGCAGGAAGGAAGAGAAAGGCAGATCTGCTCTAGCAGGAGGGAGGAGACTACAGAGGAGAATTCATCCTCTTCAGGCCAATGACTGGAGATGGTGGAAGAGTCAAAGGCTACACCCTCCTTCCAGGAATGGACAGTGTCTCAGTCTTCTCTATCTCCACTGGCTAAAGTGGAGCCAGGCAGAGGTGAGCCTCAACATATATTCATGAACATATGCTTTTTAAAGCCAGGTGTGGTGGCACACGCCCATAATCCCAGTACTCGAGAGGCTGAGGCAGAAGGACCACCATGAGTTCAAGGCCAGCCTGGGCTATGCAGTGAGTTGAAGGCCAGCCTGAACTACACAGCGAGACCCTGTCTCAAAAACAAAACAAAACCACACACACACACACACACACACACACACACACACACACACACACACACACACTTTTTAACCAAAATCAGGTACCATAAGAACAGTAGTGCCATCTGAAAAGGGGAACCCCGGAAGGGGAGCTGTGTGGGAGTGGGGAGCAGGGGAAGACAGTGGTGCCACCAGGAAGCTTTGATGCAAGCAATGTCACACTGTAGCAGGGACTGTGAAAACTCACAGGCAAGGCTAAAACCATCTCACCCAGCCAAATCTATGAATGATTTATAATCAGCCAGCCATGACAAAATGCTTCAAAATTTCATTATATATGTTATACGTAAGTTAAAAAGAAATCAGAAGGGGCTGGGGATTTAGCTCAGTAGTTAGAATGCCTGCCTAGGAAGCGCCAGGCCCTGAGTTTGATCCCCAGCACCAAAAAAAGAGAAATCGGAAGACAGTCATCCCAAATTGTTAACAATGGTTCCTCAAGGAGAATGAGATTGAGTGGCTGGAAGAATTTCTTTCTTTACTTTTTTTTTCAGTACTGGGATCTTTGTGTTGAGCTATCTTCCCAGCCCCTTTTATTTTGCAACAGGGTCTTGCAGGGTAGGCTTGAACTTGTTTTTCCTGCCTCAGCCTCCAAGAATGCTGGGATTACAGGTGTGTACCACCACACCTGACTTGAATTCCACTTTTTCGTACTTCTGTTGTATTTGATTTTATTATGATACACTTGTTTTACTTTTGTAATCAAAAGTAGCTCCCCAGCAGCAGCCCCCCCCACCCCGAAAATAAAGTACATATGGTGGTGCCTTGTTTCACAAACTTGATTCTTTCCACAATTCTGGTCACAAACCGAGTTCAATGCGAACCAAATCAAATTCAATGGTTGGGTTCAATGTTGACCTTATGGGGGAAATCTGATTCGGTTCTCATCCAGTTTGGTTTGTGACCAGAACTGTGGAGAGAATTGAGCTTATGAACTGAGGTACCACTGTAAATATGCCTTACTTAGTGCGTATTTCCTTAAGCCCCATGGCCATTTTATTCTGGAAGAAATGTGCCTCCTCCTGCTGAGGTAACGGTGTCAGGCACACCAGGCTGCTCAGCTAAGTTCAGCTGCCCAACTAAATACTGAAAACCAAGACAGCTTAGGTGACCACAGGTCCAGCCCTTTCTCTGGAAACAGCACGTAATTTCAATTTGAGGTATCCTAAAAGGACAAGTGAAATGGATGTCCAATCTTACCTATAGGTTTCCTCAACTCTTGAGCAGCGATTTTCTGTGAATTTGAAATTCCAAGGGAAATAGTGCTGCTGTCAGGGGTTGGTGTCTTCCAGCCACAGGAAGTGCTTCTGCACTCAGCTGCGATTCTTCAGTTCTCCATCTGCCTCTGCTTCATCTCATCTGGCATGAAAACCTTCAAGAAGCAGAAGCAGATAGGACATCGAAATGCTGACTTCTCTAAGAGGACTAGAGAAGACAGAGATCTACCCATGTCCCCAGCCCTGTGAGTTATATGAGGAAGTAGATATGCTCATGGGAGCCACAGATGTCCCTAGGCTTCAAAATCAGACAGGTCAGTATCTGCAAACACTGACACTAAGCACTGAAGATTTAATGAGGGCATGAGTAAGATTCTTCAGATTGTTTCTATTGTGGGGTTCCAGACCCCAAAAGATCTAACTGGGCCCCAGTGACAGAGATGGACCCCTCTGTCAACTCTGAGGAGTCTCATGCAAAAGGTAAAAGCTGACACTTCTCTGCCACCCTCTTTTTAGAGATGAATGGGCTCTGGTTCCATCTCCTAGAGGCCAGGCCCAAGTCTCCTAGGCAAGAGGGCACAGTGCCAGGAAGATAAAGCAGATGTTGAGTGCAGCAGGCAGCATGAGCGGGAAGTCTTGTGAGAATTGCATAAATAATGCCAGTTTCCAATGTGATGGCTTCATTTTCTGTGTGTCCACTGCTATTTTTAATCCTGTGGCAGTAGCCATCACATGCCAAAGTTGCTTGTCAACTTCTCTATTAAATAAGTACGTACTTCCCCATTTCCCAGGGGAAAAACTCCCAAAATGCACCTTACATCTGAATTCTGGGTCTTTGTGCTGAAATTTCTAAAATGGTTAACTGCAAGCTGGATGTGTTTCAACACGTTACCTCAAACCACATGTCTCCAAGTGGATTTGTCCCCAACCCCTACCCACGGTTTCCTTCCTCTTGATTTCTTCTCCATCAGGTTATATCATACTGCCAGTCACTCAGCCACAGGGCCTTCAGATTATTTCCAATATCTCTCCTCTTTCTCCACAAGCTCCCAGCGCTCACATGGGTAGGCTTTCTCTTAACCTTGTATATAGTTCCTTGAAAAATAACTCCTAGTCATCCCTCAAGGCCCATCACCAATTACTAAGTGTAGTCCTGCAAATTCTAGAAGAAGTCTTGACATTCTACCTCATCCTGCATCTCACCCAGCCCACAGTGCTCCTTTTTAAAACACAGCAGGCTACATACATGTGTTAGAGGCCCTCCTACTGGGCTGTAAGCTCCTCAAAGGCAGGGACCCACCTTCTTCATCTCTGTAGTTCCAGCAACTAACATAGTATCTGGCACCAAAAAAGGGTTCCAGTGAAGTTGAATGAGCTATTTTGCTCACAAGGTTATCTCTTTATTGCCCATAAGTAACATTAGAACAACGGACAGTCTTGCTTACTGCACTTTGTATTCCCAGACAGACTGATGAGGCCCAAGTAGACTGTTTCCAAGGCCCAAGGAAACCTGACTCTCCTGCTGCCACCATGGCACTGCCAGGGACAGCTGTAACACCTTCGGACTCTAGGCCTTTAGTCTCACCACAGGTTTAAGCCCCATTTGGTCTCTCTTTCTCACCTATACTAGGAATTGACAGGAGTTTTTTTCCTACAAAGGGCCAGATATTATTTTTTGCTTTGAGTGTCACATGGTCTTTGTCACAACAGCTCAATTTTGTCTTTGAAGAAGGAAAGCAGCCACAGATGGTATGTAAATGAATGGCAGTGGGTATATGCCAACAAATGTATTTTTGTACAGTGAAATTTGAATTTCATATACTTTTTAATTTTAAGAAGTTTTATTAGTACATTTGCAGTACATGATGCTTACAATCATTGTGGGGAGTTGGTACATGACACAGCACATCTTAATTTTTTTTACTTTCCTTTCACCTCCCCTCCCTCTCTTCCTCATATACTTTTCATGTATCACAAAATGTTAATCTTCTCTTGATCTTTCTCCCCAACTATTTAAAATGTAAAAAGCATCCTTAGTTTGCAGTCTACATAAGAATAGGCAGCAAGCTAGATAGGGCCTCTAGGCCAAAGTTTGCCAACAGCTAGCTGGTCTACAGTAAAATTTTTAAAACTCAGAATTCTTTTATATGCTTTGTATTATTCCGCTATTTGGAGCGCAAATAGGGCCAAGGAAGTAGAAAACACATGGACTTTTGAACATTAGGTCTTTGATTCAGATTCTGGCTCTGACATCTCAAGGCAAAAATGCCTGGTGCACAGAAGGCGCTCAGTAACTAGTAACTATTATTCTAGCTTGAGATCAGGCTTCCCCTTGGAAGCTCTGGAAAGTAACACAGCCACCCTGTAAATTACACCTGGGCAGCAAGAGGGAGCAAAGGGAAAGCAAACACGGAGGCAGAGAGACAGGAGTTGGTGTTCAGATTCTCAGGGCCCAGGTAACCCTGACTCCTCTGCCACGATTCCTAATTCCTTTGGGCCAATTTTCCTTCTCAGCAAGAACTTCTGACTTGAAAAAAGAAAAAGAAAAAAAAAGAAAAAAGAACTTCTGATTTGTACAGCGCTTAAACCTTCTTGGTGTTCCTCACCAAATACCCAGAGCCCTGGAGCCCTTTTCTCGTTCCTCCTTATTTAGTACTGGGGTAGAGAAAGAAGATCACAGGCTGGGCCAGCCAAACCTACACAGACTGGCCTGAAGTAGGGTCTTGAATTGGCTGGACTGGGCAGGGCACTCAATTCTCTCTCAATTCTTCATGGCCTTCCTGAAGTACTGGGAATGACATTTCTCTGGAGCTCAAGAACTAAACTTTTTTTTTTTTTTGGTGCTGGGGATCAAACTCAAGGCCTTGTGCTTACAAGTCAAGAACTAAACTTGTTATAGAAGTTTTAGAGCAAAAAACCCTGAAAAATAAGGGCTCCATCACACTACCTTCAAAATGGATAACATCAGGAGGCCACTGAAAAGACAACAACTTACAGTATTTTCATCTGTGGTCCAAAAAGTCAGATCCGAGCCTATCATTTCCTTGCTCCAAAATCTCTAATGGGTCACTGCCTCTGAAAAAACCAAGATCCTGTGTGGTCACACAGGGCCTCCCCAGTGTTGCCCAATCGAGCCGTCTTGCTTTCTGGGCCCTTCCAGAAGCCTTCACCTGGACTCCAGCTACAGGAGCTGCTTCAACCTGATGGCCCTAAACAATTTCCAGCTTCTCACATGTGTGCATAACTCAACCACACTAGCTGTGACATTTTATTACACATTTCATCCTAGACAGAGCTAGGGATGGGGCAGATACTATGGCTGAGTCAGCTCTGACTCCCTGACACCTAGCATAGGGCCTGGCACGGGGCAAATGCTTCAAAGTGTTAATGAATGAATAAATTCTCTGAGGTTATTCTGCTCTTAAACTGTTCCGGTTGTACCCTTATTAGCAGACTGAGCACAGTCCGAGTAGAAAAACTGAAAGCAAAGAAGCATAACCAATTTGATCCAAGCAATGGAAAATAGGTTTTACAGGCGAGGAGAAAGCAGCCCAGGCTGTTTAGCCTGGAGAAGAGAAGATGAGGTCTAGCTGGATTCTGGCTTTAAGTACAGAAAAGGTTCTCATGAGAAAATCTTGATCTCATCCTCCCTTTATTATCAGAAGGAACTTTTCCATATTCATAGAAAATAGAACAATAAGAAGCAGCTTGAGTTAAGGCCAGAAAGGTTTAAGCTAGAGAGAAAAAAGAACCAAATTAGGCACCACTTTTCCAGAGATACTGCACTGCTGTTGTCTGTGGCAAGTCTGGAGGGCTCCTGCTTAGCACTTTTGCTGAAGGCTGTGCTAAAGTAAATGAACACGCAGCTCTGCTCTGGATTACCACAGAAAGAGGTAGAGGAAAGTACGAGTCAGGTGAGATTTTCTAACAAGCTGCTGACTTTTTATTGACCTTTTTCCTGCAGGCATTTTTTGTCATGTCAGGATTTGTAACCTTGTGATGGACTAATCTAGTGTTTCCAAGTTTCCTGCTAGTACAACAGAAAGACAGAAGACGATCATGTCAGAGTGAGCTGAGCATGGTGGTGCATGCCTGTAATCCCAGCACTCAGGAGGCTGAGGCAGGCAAATCACTAAGTTTGAGGCCAGCCTGAGCTACACAGTGAGACCCTGTCTCAAAAAAACAAAAAATAATATTAACATCAGAGTGAGACAGTGGGGAAAATGGTCCTAATAAACACACTTTCTATAAAAACACTACCAAACTGGGCATTAATATAACCGCCAATATTCTTATTATTAAAGCTAACATTCATTAAGCATATACAAATGCCAGGTACTGTACCGGTTAACAGGTTATCTCAGTTCTCTTAAGAACCCCTAAAGTTAGGTGATACTGCTTTGCAAATGAAGAAACCAAGACTAAGTAAGGTTAAATGACTCGCCTGATTCACACAGCTGGCCAATAACAGGAAGGATTCAAACCCAGGTAGTCTAGTTCTAGTCTATGCCCTACCTACCGACTCTCAGTAGGGATGAAAGGCTGAAACGTAAACCCTGGTCTCTCTGAATCCATGTTCATATTCTCTGCCACTCCCTTAGACTGCCCCAACTCTGGAAGAGAAAAGCAATACAGGACATTAGCAAGAGACAAGTCCTCAGCAGTGAACTCAAATCCCCTGGTGCTGGGGAAGGAAGCTGAGGCTGAGGCCTCACAGATGAAGGGGAGCAGACTAGGCCTCAAATGCCAGTCTCCTGTCTCCCTTGTAGTGCCCCTTCCTCTATGACAGATTGTTGTTGAACCTGATGCAACAGGACATGTCATACGAGACGTCTCTCTAGAAGACGCTTCTGCATGAACTGCCAATAGCACATCAGAACTTGTGCCGGAAATACAGGTGAGCCTGCAGCTTTTGTAAACTCATCCCAAGATTCTACCAGTTAAGGATGGCAGTGTGCTGACTGAGACTATTGCAGGTGCTGCCGAGATGCTCCATATCCACCTGACGGAGCAGATGTGGACCGGGTAGCTTCCACACTGGGTGAGGAGTCACAGTTTTAAGCCTTCTCACTGGTATCCCCACACTGGGAGGGTCTCTGCTCCAGTCAGTCTCCATCCTGTAGCCACAGTAAAGGGAGCCCATGTCACAGCCACAGGCTCTGCAGCACAGTGGAAATATGAGCTTTTCAAGCTTATGCCACTTACTAGCTACCTGACCTTAGAGAAGTCAGTTGAATCTTTCTAAGGTCTGGTTTTTTGATCTTTAAATTGAGGGTAAATAGCCCTATGTTACAGGTATTGTGAGAATTAAATAAATTACAGTGTACAAAGCATGTTGCAAGCCACAAAGCAGACACTTGATAAATATTAATGTTGTCCCCAGCCCAATCCCTCTGCATTTTGTCCACTACTTACCATTTCAGTGTACTCCCCCTCCTCATCGGCTCCCTTTCCCTCATCACTCACACACAAGCACACACACACATATGCACACACATGCACACACACACACGCGTGCACACACACCATGCATTTCTCCCTCTAGACCACTGCTCAAGCTACTCTTCCTCCCAGGAATGAACTCCCTCCAAGGTCTAGCGTAAATTCCCCACCATCAAGAATCTTCTGGTCACACTGGGATTGACTTTTCCTTCTTCTGAACTCCCACTTTGTTTATATTCCTCACTACATTTACCACAGTTGGTCTGATTTCAGTTATTTATGTACTTATCTATCTTCCCAACTACACTGGAGGGAGAAGGCTCAGAGTAGACCATTACTTACAGGAGGGCAGGAAATGCGTTGTCTTCTGTGTGTATTTCTCAATACCAGGGGCTGTACACAGCAAGAGCTTAACATGTACTTACCAAACTGAATCCTCCCATCCTAGACTGAGAATTTTTATAGAAAGATCTAGAACTAAGTTTTACTTCCTAAAACTGTGTATTTAGCGCCTGACTTAATAAAGAGGCATTTTTTGCAGTATATCCATATTCCTAAACCGGCATCCACAGGTACACTTGCTTCATTCCTTTCTCCATTCTTCCAACACACCCTGGAGTCCTCTTAGGACATCTCTCCAGCACGCAGAGAAAGACTGTTGGGAAGATGTCTCAGTCACAGAGGTGGGGATCTGGGAGCAAGCTCTTTGGAGAACTGTTCCACTCCATTGGGCAGCAGGCCACTGCAATTAAAATCATACTAAAAACCAGAGTTGTGGGATCAGAAAACAGATCTGAATGATTTCTAACTGCCTCAGTTTCTAAGTCTATAAAATAGTTTTAAAAAAAAATTTTTTTTTTTTGGTTCTTTGAGACAGGGTCTTGTTACATAGTTCAGGCTGGCCTTGAACTCTCGGCAGTCTTCCTGCCTCAGCCTCTCAAGTGCTGGGATTATAGGCGTGCACCACCACACCCGGCTTCAGAAATGTTTTAAATTGTTAAAAACAGTATCCATCATTCAACAAATATTAGCTATTATATTAACAATGTAGAGCCACGTGGGGTGGCACATGTCTGTAGTCCTAGCTATTCAGGAGGTTGAGTCAGGAGGATCTTTTGAACTCAGGAAACAGGCCAGCTGGGGCAAGACAGAACTCTGTCTTGAAAATTTAAGATAATATTTAAAATTATATTTAAAAAGTGACAGCCTGGAAAAACAGTTAGGAGACTGCACTTCTAGCACTATCTCTACCCCTGCCTGATTCCTTGTGTAATCTCAAGTAAGCCCATTCCCTTTGCTGGGTCTTTCCCCATCTGTAAAATGAAAGCGATAGAACCAGATGGTTCCTAAGCTTCTTCTCCCTTCAATAATGTATATTTTTCCATGATCAACAAAGAACCTTCTGTTCCATATGCTGAGGCTGTTGGCAAGGAAAAATGTGAATTTGTAGCTGCTGGTTCCCAGATGGGAAAGACAACTGTTTACCAAGGCCAAGGGCAAAACAACTGATTAGTCAGCCACCTGTGAGCTTTCCCCTACGTGGCTGGTATCACAGACTGCACAGATCCCTGAACAGAGCACTAACGACTTCTCCAACAAAACTCACAGCAAAGACAAGACATTGGCCTGAAAATAAGAGCAGCAATGTGGAATCCCGGCTCAAGCAGAATTCCTACACTTTCTAGCCTTTGATGCCTGTAATTAGGGTACCATCAATATAAACTATTGCCCGTCTAGCCACAAAGAAAAGGAAAAACACAAAGTCCCCCTCTAAAACAGACAGCTAATAAAACAAGGACCAAAGCAAGTACATAAAAAAGTCACAGACATTTAATCATGAAGATCGCAGAGACCAACTATGTGCCAGCCTCCTATCAGGCAGGAGAGCAATGAAACAGACATTGTCTCTTGCCACCATTATATTCAAGAGTACATATGGTGTGCCATGCCCCCAGGCAGATGGCGGCAGGAGCTCTAGTAGAGGTTCGGCCTCTGATACAGAAGACGGGAAAGGGAGGAACTGATCCAGCAGGAGGGCAAGAACCCTCACCAAGGAGGGCACAGGAAACATGGGGCTTCAAAGATGAAAGAGAGGAGGGAATACAACCACAGGCTGGAGCAGCAATGCAGGAATTATTAAGGAACATAGACTAGTTTATTTTGACTGGGGCACATGGTGCGGGTTTGGAAAAACAAAGGAAACGGGGCAGAAGAGAGATTTTGGGAAGAGATTATGCGACTTTAGCAACCCATGAAGTCTGCAAAAGTTTCTGAGCAGAGATACAGTACACAACACGAATAGTGTGTTAGGAAGTATACATGGGCACTCACGAAAAGGATGCAAAGTGAAACACATTACTGAATTACTGTGGGACCACCTAACAGGAGACCACGCACTTCCCAACTACACCTGTGCTACAATCTAACAGCTCTTGTTCACAGAGCTTCTCTCCTGTTTTAGCCTCATGAGATCTGAGTTACCAGGTCCCCTAACTATCAAAATCTGCTGAGCACTAGAGTAACAGGACCTCCAGACAAAGTCAAGAGACCAGCCAACTCTGGATTATAGGAGAAGAGCTGAGGTGGGAACAGGGGGTTGTGGGGACCAAAGTCTCCAGGTGGCTCAGTTCCATAAAAACCCAACCCTGGGTCTCCTCTTCACATGGCTCCTGGTCCAGCCCTCTTTAGAGTGGCTGAAGCTAAAGGCAGTTGCCTTAAAGCACCTGGCTGATGGCTGGGGATCCAGTGAGACCCTATATACGAAGTGCCCAGTAGGTGCCTGCCTGGACATGGGCAGTGGTCAATAAGGACTAGTTCCCTCCCCATCCTGCAAGGTCAATTCCACTTGTGAAGCCTGCTGAGGTTTCGAGGCTTGGTTCAGATGAGTTCTTTCCCCAGGACCTCTCTAAAGTATCCCAGACCAAAATGACCTAGTTTCTTTAAGTCACAGCAGTCATGTACTTACTGCATGACAGATGAGCAGCTGAGTTACAGATAATCCTATTTATCCTTCGCAATGTTCCTATTATCCCATTTTATAGAGGGAAAACGAGCACTGAGAGGGGAGATGACTTGACGGAGGACATACAGCTGGGAGGTGGCAGAGCTGCGATCCCCAGGGCTGCCGGACCCCAAAGCCAAGCACCTCCAACAACACTCATTCCTGTCACCCATGCTGGCCTCTCGCCTTCCACTGCCAGTCCTACAGGTAGCCGGGCAGTTGCGGAAGGACAGACACTGCACCTGAAACTACATCTCTCGCCACGGGACAACCACCAGCACTTGGCGGGAGCTTTTAAGGTCCACACTGTTCAATAAATGCGAACAGCTAACTTTAAAACGACGCAGGACACACGTTTTATAAATTCTCCGCTAGAAAAACTCCGTGAGGCTGGACGGCCTGAGCCTCGAGCCCTGCCACAGCCTTGCCCGGACTGCTAGTCAGGACCGAAGCTCACATCGGTCACAGGCTGAGGTCCAAGCTCAGACTCCACGGAGCTGTCGTGTCTCAGCCCAAGTCCCGGCCGACTCCAGGCACAGGCTGAGCCGCGACTGGGACGCAAGCTGCGCCCTGGTCTCAGCTCAAGACGGAGACCCCACACGTCAGAGTGGACCCCGGAGGACAGTCCTAAAAGAGGACATCCCTTCGGCTGTTGCCCCACAGCAGACCCGGGTCGTGACTTCAGCCACTCTAAAGGCCCCGACTGCCCCCTCTCGGGCTCACGGACTCATTCCAGCACCCACCCGGTCTTGCTCCGAGGGACACCCGGCAGTCTCGTTTTTACCTTGGCAGAGCATTGCGAGAGCGGTGGCGCGCACCCCACCTCAGGTGTCTCTGTCGCGAACTCGGAAGAGCGGGGCTAGACTCGAGGGGCGGGCCCGAGCGGAGAGGGGCGTGAGGGGGCGGAGTCGCGCCTGCGCCTTCATGGCCACAGAGAGGGTGGAGCGAATTGAACGAACTGCGTAGGCGTGCTAGGAGCGGGCGGGGAGACTGCTGGCTAGTGGGTGGGGCTTAGCGCCACACTTTCTTTTCCGGAAAGGTGGTAGCGTTGGAAGCTAGGGGAGCGCCTGGAGGCAGTACGCCCGGCCGGCCGCAGCAGGTGTAATCAGTGTTTACTGAGCTCCTCTGCAAGCCAGGAAGGAATTTTAAAATGTCATTTGAATATGAGGAAATACTTCCAGGCTTTTCTAAAACAGGGGCTAATTCTGTAAAATTTCTTTAAAGGTCTGGGCGCGTAGAATTTCACATGAGAGTTTGAGTAAAATATCTCCAGCTTTTCAAAATTAAAGAAAAAAAACTTTTAAAAGCTCGTTTCATGGAGAAAAACAACTGTAAATAGGTAAATACCTCAACCAGTGTCCTTGCTCGACTTTCCCAGGCTGTGGGTGCCCCAGCTGTGGTTGCCAGAGGGAATGACAGTCCTAACTTGGATTTCATTCGGGTTCTGATGCTGTTTTCTTCTTTGTGAGAGGGAAGTAAACATCCCTTCTGTTGCTGTTTCCTTCTCTGTGAGATGGAAGTAAACATCCCTTCCCTGCCTGACTCAGGCTTGTTGTGAGGGTCTGGCAAGCCGAGATACTTAAAGAGCTCCTTAGATTTTCATCATCCTTTCTCCTGCTGGGTTGTCCTCACCTGGATAGGAAGGAAGCGAAGAGATTTATGGAACATTTAGGACTTTGCTTGATTTCCCAATCTGGATGCAGGCTAGAGGGAAAAGGGGTCTTCTCCCAAGTTTAAGTGTTCAATTCCTTCTGGAATCCCTCAATCCAACCTGAAGGCCTGTATGTCCCAACATCTCCCACCTATCACCTTCCAGCCACCCAATCTTCAAGTCCTCGCAGACCTGGCTGGCCTGTTTCCCCAACTGTCTCAATAGCCTGCTGGCCATGAGTCTGTCAGGGTTATGTTCTGATTCAGATTCTCAAAGTTGCTATGCACCCCACAGGGCAACCAAGTTCAGTTAATATCAGATGAGGGCTGGGGGGGGGGAGTCAGAAGGAGGGCCCCTCCAAAGCAGATGAGAGTTCAGCCATGCTTGTGGCTCTTTCCGTCACATGTTCCATAGCTCCTTATGTAGGGTGGTAATAGTGAACCTCAAAGAGGCTGCATTGTTCATGGGGGCCAAAGGTGGTGGGGCATTCTTTACTCAACAGGATGGTGATCTGCTCCAGGGAGGACAGGATGGCTTAGTCCCTTGTTCCCTGCTCCAAAGATTGTTATAGATCTTGAGCCAACAGGAAAACAAAGCCTAGCTTGCTTCCCAACCTAGCTGCTATTTTAATTCCAATACAATGCTTCTCCCAGGACCCTCTTCTGTTAGGGTTTGCCCTATTCGGGGGAGGGGTTCTTTTCTGTCATTACCAAGGCCCCAGTTCTTTCTTCTCTTCCCCTGTCTATTCTCTGCAGCCCTCTCTAGATCGCTCACGGTAATATCTATGTCAGCTTCCTGATGTATTTACAGACATTCCCATGTAAATTGTGAGCCTTGGGCCACATAGTTCTGAAGTAAATTTACTCTCACCTTCTTGGTATATTTTAAAATCACCATGAGCCCAGCACATGGGCTTTCTAACAGTTTGTACTGTCCAGTGGTGGAGGAGGTACAGCGGTATTTTGGTTTATGAATTTAATTTGTTTTATGATTTTGGGGAAGATGGCTGTGTTTGGTTTTGTGAGGGGAAGATGGTCATGGTTGTGTTTGTCACTCGATGTGGAATTTGTGAACAGAAGCAAAAGTTTTGTTTGTAAACCACATTGTTTGCAAACAGAAGTGTTCGTGAACTGAGGTATTGGCTCCTGTATTTGTCATAGGAGATGTGCAAACAGCACCCTTTTAGAATAATGGACTTTGGGCCTTCTTTAGTTAGCCAGAAGGAGCAGCAGAATGAAGGCCCTTCCAGATCTCAGAGCAGTAAAGGAAGGAAAGATATTGGGGACTGGGTGGGAAGCCATGCAGCTGGCTAAAGACAAACTTGATTCAACAAGCTACTGTACTGTTACAGCTTGTGTCTAGATGTCCCCCCAAAGCCTCATGCAGTCATAGGTGGAGCTTTTCAGAGGTGGCTGGATCTAGAGTGTGTGATGTTGAGATTAAGCAGGTGATGCTGGGATCAAGGGTGTGTAATTAGTCAATTAGTCCCCTGATTGCTTTGGGACAGTTCTGAGAATGGATAATGGGAAGGCCCTCCCTGGATGTGAATGCTGCCTACCCTAAGGGTGGGTAGTGTGGACAGAATATAAGGGACAGAAAGAGCGCTGTTCTGGTTGCTTGTCACTTGCTACTTCACTATTTCACTGCTTTGCTGCCTGCCATGAACTGTTTCTCCTCTGTGATGCCCCTCTGCCATGCCACCCTGCCTTGGAGCCAGTCAGCTATGGACTGAAACCTCTACAAACTGTGAGCCAAAACAAACCTTTGCTCCTTTAATTTTGAGTGTTGGGTATTTTGTCTCAGCAAGGGGAAAAGTAATGGATATATAAGCACCAACAACTGTATCTGATACATAGTGAGCTTAGCCATCGTTGTTATTATGAACAATTCATAGGTTCTGAGTAGTAAATGAGAGAGCAATCAGTCCCACTTGCAATCATGAAACAGATGGGAAATCGAGGTCTACATGTTGAGGGGACTTTCCGTGGAACCTTAGGGGCTGGGACTAGTACCCAGGCCTCCAGCTCTCAGGAGAGCCCTTGCACAAAGCCAAGCTAGATCTTTTTCAGGTAGAGGGCAAACTTTAGGTGCACCTTTCCTAACATTTAAAGACCAAGCTGCTTTTCAACTCCTGTCTGGGAAGCTTGTGGGCAGTGAAATTATAGCAAATCTGAGCCAATGGTCTCAGATGTGTCCTAGAAAGTAAGCTCAGGAATGAGCCCTGTGTCCTACCTCTCACACTTTGAACTCCTGCAAGAATGGCTCTATCTCCTGGAACTAGGGCTGGATCCACTCTGCTCCTTTACCAATTAGGTTCCCCAGAACTATCTCGATGAAGGGGGTGGAGTGACTGTAGCCAATCCCAGGTGACCTGAACTGGAACAAAAATATTCCCCATCAGACTGAGTTCCTGGAAGACAAGGACCAGCCCTCTCTTCTCCAAGGTTTCCTAGCCCAGCATAGTCTAGAATTCTCAGAGCCCTGGGAGAATCTCAGTGTCCCCACCCTGTGGATCTGGGCCAGTTTCCAGATGGACCACGCCAGCCAGCCCTCCACATGGCCCAGGATCTCAAGACAAAATCCCTCCCACCTCCGTTCTGGCTTGGTGCCTTCCACAGTCTGCCAAAAGCCATGTGGCACCCAGACCACAGCTTCTCACCAGTGAATGTTTTAGTTTACCTCTTTTATTTTACCAAAAATAACAACAATAAAATCTTTCCTCTGTTTCACAAAAATAGACACCCCCCACAATGCTTCCCCCCAATCAGCCACAGCCTAGAATCCATCGTGCGAGCCACAGTTCAGCCTGAGGGAAGCTCCTACTCCCCTTACTCCGGAGCTGCTGGTAAAGCTGCCAGGCCAGAATGCGTCCTTTGGGAAATTCTTTGGAGCAGGCAGAGGCAGAAGTCCCAGGCTCAGCTGGCTGGCCTTGAGCTCTGTTTCCCCAGAGGACAGGCAGTTTCTAGGCCATGAGAAGGAACATGATTTTGGAGGCTTGGCTCAGCAGCCAACCCCAGCCAACCCAAGGGGTGGTGGGGTTCTCTGGCATCTGGCTAGAAATCTTGACCTAAAGCAGAACAGTTGTGTCCCGGAGAGGGAGGGTCTGCCAAACCCTCTTTCCGTGTGTATCTCTATGTAGCAATCAATGGGCTCTGTGGTGTGAGTCAGGCCCCCTTGTTTTTACTCAGGCTCTATGGAGACCTCACTCTGAGACTTGGACAGTTTTCCCCTCTTTTCCTGGTTTCGGTTTCCTCATTGCACATCGAGAGACTGAAATTGGGTGATTCTTAGGTCCCTTCTGGTTCTTCATCCTAGCTTCCCAGTGTAGGGATCTGGCAGGGCAGAATCGTATTCCTGCTTAGTTTCCACACCTGTGGGTCTGGGCACAGGGCTGGGCATGGAAGTACTGAGTAATGGGTTGCTGAATGAACATCCGAGCCTCTCTGTGAATAGCTGTGTGGAGAGCCAACCAGCTGGAATGTCTCTGAGATGGCTGGGAAGGAGGCAAGTACTTTTAGGATACGGGCTCTCCACCAGCTACATGATCCTCAGTGTCCTGGGATGGCAGCAAAGACTCCACAGATTTCCCAAGTCAAGTCCCACTGGCTTTTTAGGCTGGAGGGTTATTCTGTGCAGGGCTTCAGATCGTATGACTCAGGCCTGGAGATGCTGGGAGCTGGACTAGAGCACATGACTACCAGTTTAAGAGCCAGGAGACCTTCATGGACATAAAGGATCATCTCCATGCCCAGAGGCTCCCTGTTACCTGGCCCTCCTAGAAACAGGGATGAGTAAATGACAGCTTGTTGGCATCCCTGGCTGAGCAAATCAGAACCGATACCTGTGGTGGGTCAGGGCTTTAAGGAACTCAGGTAAAGTCTCCCGTTTCCAACTTCAGCTCCCCAGGACTCATGCTGATGGAAGATCTGAAAGCCTCGCCTGTAGAACTACATCTATAACTGCATTTTATGCACTGACACGCCTGGTCAGATACTCTGAGTGTGGGCTCTGGCCTATCATTATTCCTATAGTGGTCATGGTCAGACAGTCCCACTCCAACCATCCAGCCACCCAACATCTGTGAAGGCCTACTCATGTGCCAGGGAGGGTCTAGCTCTCAGAGACACACCCCGCAGTCAAAATCACACTCACGAACACACTCACACTGGCATCTGTGCTCACTCTCACACAGGCACTCACCTTCTTGCACCTTTCTTGCCATCACCTCTGCCACATCCACACTTTCCAAATAGGCCTGGGAGCCACCATGAAAGGATCAAGTATCAGAGAAGAACCGGGTAGACTACCCTACTCTCAGACTGCACGCCAGGGGTTTGATACCTCCTTTCCTTCTGTTGGCCACTTGAAGCCCTCCCCTTCTCCATTCATAGTCAGGGGGACACATAAGCAAACTTCTGAGAACCAGAAATCCAGAGACACTGGGTATATGGAGGAGTCCTGGGGCCTTCAGATTCTTCTATCACCAGAATCTCAAGAGTCTCCTCCACCAGCCACACAGTGTTCAGATGGTCCAGCAATATCCAGGCCTGTATTCAGTGACAGATCCGCTCTGTCATCTCCCTCTGTAGAGACACAAGATGCAGAGGAGTTGGTCTAAGCTCTCAGATTGCCAGGCAGCCCTTCCCCAAAGCACAGGGCCTAACTGCTCCTCTGCCTGAGCCTGGCCCCTCCCACACCAGCCAAAACGCTAGGCTGCAGATCTGGGGTTGTAAACTGACATTTGAAAGAGTTTTCTACTAAAGTATACAATCCATGGCTTAATAAGTTGCCTCCCCTAGTTTATCCTCTTGGGCACTGGAGTTTTTCATAGCGGTAGCCTTTGGGTCTGAAAACCCCCACAGGCTAGCTAGCCTTGGCAGGGAAGAGCAGTAGGATTTGGCCTCACCAGTGGCTCCAACTCCCGCTGGTCCACCAGGCTGAACTCGCGGATGAAGTAGTAGAAGTGCTTGTAGCAGGTGTTGACGTGTGCCTCCGCACCCATGCTGAGGATGCTATCGAAGTGGTGGATATAGACATGGACAAATACTCTGAAGAGTCGGGTTAGGATCTTGGTGCAGACTTGCTGGAAGTTCTTGGGGAAGGGAACTCCTAGGGGCCGGAGAGGGGCAGAAGGTGCGATCAACATTCTGTGATGAAACAACCCAACACTGCCCTACTCTACACAGGCAGCCTTCACCCAGGGTGGCCCTCTCCCCCACTTCTAAGCACATTTTCCCTAGAGAGAGAAGAGGCAAAGGGTGAGGGACAGTGGGAGAGCAGAGAAAGAGAACTGTGTTTTGCTTTCTCCTATACTTTCCTCTTTAATGAGACACATATTTGACTGTGCCTTTCTCCTGCCGAAACACAAATCATCTTCCACCCTTCCCACTGCCTAAAGCTGGCCTCTGCACCCTTGGGCTCTGATCAACACTTCTTAGATCATAATGAAATTTATGGCTCAAACTTTCCTCAGAAATATGTGCACCTGCAGGGATCACACCCATGCATATAATTCCAAGGGGAATCCATCAACATCTGGGTCTATTTTTAAAAACCTGGGACTTCAGGATTAAGTCCTAACTTCTCAGCATGGCATTAGGCAAGGCCTTTTGTGATCTGACCCTGACCTCCCTCTCAGCCACCACCTTGAGTCCCTCCTCTTTTCAGCATTCACACAGTGGGTCCCAGACCCCCCAATGATGAAAACAACTAATTCTTTGAGAATTTACTCAGATATTCCCTCATTCCTTCAAATATTAATGGCACAAAGGAAGTTCCAACTGTGAGTCCAGCCTTTGTACCTTTGGCCTCTAATCCTTACAGTTCCGATGATGGAGCTGATAGCCATCCTAGGTAAAGCCATCCTTTATTTATTTACCATCAAATAAAGGTAATGTGTAAAGGTGAAGCCACTTGCCCAAGGCCACATAATTATTAATCAGAGCCTGGAGTCAGGATTCGAACTCTCTTTTCACTATACCATTTTCACTACGCAGCTGTTCTCACCTCTCTTGGACTCAGTTTTTCCTCCTATGTAAAATAAAGGGGCTCATTGTTAGGCAAGACAGCACAGTAAATGGCAGCCATGGGCTGGAGAGGAGCCATGGGCACAGAATTGTGACTCAGTGCCCAGCTTCCCTCAGCACTCTGACTTCTTCCCTCTGGGCTTGACCAGCTGCCCCACCTTTCTCTGAGTCCCAGAGGTATTGCAGGGATGAGCAGGAGGCAGGTGGGAACCAGGGCCAAGAGTACAGGTGGGGCTGTGATGAACACATTGTCATGCCTGCTCAGCTCCTGGGTGGGGAAGCAAGGCTGGGATGACATCACTCATCTCCTCTCTCCCGCCTCACCCAGCGAAGCTGAGCAGCTGAGATAAGAAAAGGCCCCGTGACCTACGCCTGACGAGGGAAAACTGCCTCAGTGCCTCAGTCTGAGGTCAAGATACCTCTGGTCCACTCAGGCTCCATCCCCTTCCTTTTCCTGGAGCCAGGAGTCAGGGGGAACTACCTGAAGGCTTGAAGTCAGATCAGCATAAGCAGGAAGACCTGTTCGGAATATCTTGGGAGGCTTCTGGAAGGTTTTGAGAATCACAGGGTTTGTAGTCTTGCTGGAGTGGCCCCTACTGGGACACTCATGCTTTGGACAAGAAGAGCTGCAAATGGGAATTAGGTAGTCCTAGTTAAATGGCTCACCTTGAGCAAGACAGCTAACCTGGCTCAGCTTCAGGTCCCTTTTCTACAATACGGGGATGAAAATCACTCACTCTCCAGAGCTGCTACGGCAAACTCAATGCCTCATCTCTAGATTGGGCTCTTGGCGGCTCCCTCCCTGCCTGGCCAGGCTGTCCCTCCAGCCAGGTACACTCACCAACGCGTGTGGGGAAGACATCCTCATCATTGATGAGGCCCTCGATCCAGTCCATGAGCAACGCCATGTAGCGTGGCGCAGAGAGCTTGGCGGGCCGCCGGTACTGGTGCTCATCCTGCCAGCGGTACTCATAGCGGGGCCCACCGGCCATGACTGGGCAGCTGGCCTCGCTGCAGCGCTCAGCCATGGTGCCGTAGATGAGGTTGATGCGGTTGAAGAAGTCCACCACGTGCACCGCGATCCAGTCATCAATGCTCTCGCCCGGTGGCAGCCTCACCACACTGCGCAGGTCCAGGCCCGACTTGAGCGATGCCTGCGCCTTCTTGTACAGTTCAAAGCGCTCTGTGCCTGGCTCGAAGCGCTTCCGGGGCCGGAATGTCTTGTCCTTGGCAAACACTTGCTTCAGGCACAATGCCATGGCCAAACTGGTGGAGCTGTGGGGGATGTCCAGGGGCAGGGACCTATCGATGCCCTGTCAGGGACAAGGGTAGGGGGAGCAGGAGGTCAAGGCCTCAGCAAAGGGGCTGAGTTCCAATCACTTCGTTTCTCTCTCATCTCTCAGCCGGAGGGCAACCTCTGCGCCTTCAACCTCAATTCCAATTCCTCCTCCCCTAGGTCCAGTGCCCTACCCCCTTTCCAGGCTACTTTAGCTCCTCCTACTGTGTCTCCACGTGCCTCCTCTCTGCTTTCACTGCATCACACCTCTAGGGGGCTGGGGATTTAGCTCAGTGGTTAGAGTGCTCCCCTAGCAAGAACAAGGCCCTGAGTTCGAGCCCCAGCACCAAAAAAAAAAAAAAAAAATTCAGCTCCACCTCTAGGGGGCTGGCCCCAGGCTCAAGCAGCTGCTCATCTGACTTGCTGCAGATTGCTACGAAGCCGGGAGAGGCTCCTGCAGGCCCACTAGGAGACAGAGGCTTGGCCAAGATGACCTCTGGAAGCCCCATCAGCCAGCTGTGCAGTGTAGGAGAGCCTGGCTGCATTGTGCTGGGGGGAGGAGGAAGGCCCCGGCTCTCGGCTTCCTCTGGGATATCCCGTATCCATCCGGCCACCGGGGATTCCCAGGGAGCAGAAGGGACTTTTCTACCAAAAATGTCCTTTCCTTTTGCTTCACCCTGAAAGAGGAAAGGGCCCCCACGTGGCCAGCTGTACGGCTTCTGAGTATGGCTGCAGGCTCTGGAGGAGGGGGAGGGTGGCAGGCCAAGAGCACTGCTTCCTCTGACAACAGCTGAAGGGGCTTCCTCCCAAGCCAGTCTCTTCCAGCTCCAAACATGAACAAGTCCCTGGCTGTCCCTCTGCACCTGACACTTCAGAGAAATTCCTACCTTACCTGTTACACTCCTGACACTGAGGTGGTGCAGGGACAAGGAGGGCAGTCAGAGCTATCCAGCTGAGCTTATCTAGAGCTTCATTTGCTTTGCCTCTTAGACTTGAAAGATCACAGACTCAGAATAGATTATGGGAGGCAGCAATCAGAGACCCAGACAAAGAAGCAAGAGTCCTGCGTTCTAGTACCGGCTCCACCACTAGGATGCCAGGTAGCACTTGCAGCACCATGGATTTGACCCATGCAAATCATGGGTTGCTCTGACACAGCCAGGTTTCCGAGGGTCTCAAGGCAGTCATCCATCTCTCCTGTGAGCGTATAAGGTAGCAGGAAATGCAGACCCAAGTGTCTGCTGGGACTGCAATATAGCCACAAGCCACTCCCTGACCCTGACCCAAGACTGAGCATCAAGGTTGAGTATAACCTACGCACTGTGCTGGGGTTCCAGGCTGGACTCTGACTGGTGCTTTGACCCTGGCAAGTCTGAACTTTGACTCTAGCCACACGCAGAGGCTTGAATACAGCCATACACAAAGCCTGGCCTAGATCTCCTTTCCTGGAAGCTGCTCATATCTCTGGTAACTGGTGAGGCAGGAATGGGAAGGGAGGGTGGGACAAGGTGTCAACTGAGTATAACTAAAGGCATAGCACATGTGGAGGGGATGCTCTTTCTGGCAATAAATCAAATTAGTGGAGAAGATTTTGGAACAAGGTTGCTTCCTTATACCCACAACAGGCAGGCCAAGATGGGGACAGTCAGGAAAAATGACAGCTGTTTGGAAAGCAGTGACTGACAGGTTTCTCAGCAGAAACCTTGTCCTTTTTTTTTTTTCCCCTCCCGGTGCTGGGGATCGAACTCAGGGCCTTGCACTTCCTAGGCAAGTGCTCTACTACTGAGCCAAATCCCCAACCCTTGTCTTAGATAGAAAAAAACAAAACAAAACCTCAAAGGTGCAGAAGGTTCTCTCATTCATCCCTATTCCCTACTTCTCAGAGAGGTACCAGGATGGGAACTAAGTGTCCTGAGTGAAGAGAAGATTTCTATGCTTCACTTGCCATCTCCATTTTAAACTCTGCTTGGGCAGGTACTTGCTAAATCACTCACAGTGCAATTAGGTGGGGTTCCCGGGTCCTCCACCATCACATCGCCCCCTTTACTGATGGTTACAGACTCTCACTCTCGCATTCGATACCACACCCTACCTCTCCTGCCCCACCTCCCTTCACCAACTGCTGGCTTTCTTCCTGACCCCTGAACACAGCCCCTCTCTGCTGCCTGTGTATTTTCTCCCACTGACCCTGACCACACTCCACCAAGTTCAATCCTCCCTCCTCCAGCAGCTTCCTCTACTGGGCCCAAGTTGCCTCTTTGCACGATGCTGGTGTTTGGACACTGCTGTTCCCACCCTATGACCAGGTTAGGTCAGGGCCTGGCACAAAGTCAGTGCTCAGGCTTTAAAGGAAGCTTAGACTCAAGAGTCTTAGAATTAAACTACCCCCGAGAAATCAACCAGCCCAACGCATTTGTTCAGGTGGAGAAACTGAGGCCCAGAAAGGACACTTGAGGAAACTACATTCACATAGCAAGTTACAGGCAGAACTGGGATGTGAGATAAGGAGGGGCTCAGCCCAGGACAAGAGCAAAGGACCGTTTTGCTAAAGTGGCCGGTCACCGACCTGGTGGACATAAAGGGGAGGAGAGTGGAGAGAACAGGGCAGCAACTTCCTTCCAATCAGACCAACCTGCTTCCTGTCCCTAATACACTGACACCCCCTCGACACCCCCTTCCCTTCCGCAACTTGGGTGTCTGGACCAGGGAGCGAGTCCCACCTTCCTGCTGTAGAATTTTGAGGCCTGAGACTTGTCCTATGAAAAGGTAAGCCTGGAAATGGGTACAGGGCAGGTGCCTCCTATCCATGCCTCTTAGGGCTCTTCACTCCCACCTTCTTGCTCTCAGGAGACTGTCTCTCTCGGAACCTCCATCCCCCTCTCCAAACCACTGCTGGCTCCCCCATTAGCCTCCATATCCTGATGCTGAGTGAGTGGCTGGTGGCTTGTTCACTCACTGCCTGCATGCGGACCTGGGCTTCCTAAAGGAAGATCGTATGTGTTTCTGACAGTAAGCCCCCTGCCAGGGCCACTCCCGCCCCTTCCTGGGTTTGAGTTCAGAATCCGGCCTGGGACGCCCTTGAGGACACACACACAAAAGCAGAGGCTCCACGCTCCCCTGCCGCCCACGCCCGCGCGAGGCCGCCCCCTGCTGCCCCTGAGACCTCCGCTCTGACCCCAGCTGTCAGGGCCAGGGCCTGCCGGGCGGAGGACCCGGAGGAGCCAGCCTGACGTTTCCGCTCCCGAAGACACGCCCCCCTCGACGCCGCCACCCGGACAGACTCCGGCCTCGGCCGCGGTGAGCCCGGGAGCCTGGGTCTCAGCGCGGCCAGCCCGCCTCCGGCCCGCGTCGCCTTCCGACGGTGCCACGCCGGGACCGCAGAAGGAAGGAAAGTGGAAGCGACGGCAGGCCGCGGCGGGCGCGGGGCGCGGGCGTCACTCACGGGTCGCCTGGGCGGGAAGCTCAAGTCCTCCTCCGGTGGCGACGCGGTCACATCCCAGCACGCTGCGGCATTCTCCTGCCGCCCGCTCGGCTGCCCCGCCGGCTCTTTGCCTGCCAGCCCCGCGGGGCCGCGGCCGCCCTCCTGCCCGCCAGGCGACAGCAGCTCCGCCCCGGGCCCAGCCACGCCGAGGCCACGGGGCGGGGCGGGGCGGGGAAAGGGACTCCCCCACCCCAGTGCACAGACACTTCACCCCGCCTTTCCGGAAAGTCCATATCGGGCTCCCAGCTTCCCGTTGGGCGAAGGACTAAGCGAGCAGCCAGCCCCCTGGGTTGTCTCCTTGGACCTCAACCAAGGAGGCAGTCTCAGAGTCCGCCGTGTAAAATGGGGACCAGCCCAGCTTGTCTGGAGCAGAAACAAAAAGGCTGCTAGATAAACAGTGCTTTCCTTGCCCTTCTGGAGTTACGGGCGCCTCCCTGGTCTCAGAACTCAGTAAGGAACGGGGGCTGCCTATCCATGCCCGTCTTCTCAGTTCCCCTTCAAGGGCACTTAGCAAGCATTTCAAACCCACTTGAATGAATGAGTGAGCGAATGAATGCTGAGAGGACTGTCCCCTCTCCCACTAGTCCTCAAATCTTAGACTTCACCCTTCCATGGGGTGGAGGGCCTTGTTCTGGCTGGATTGATTCTCACGCCTCACCCAAGTCACCCCATTTTCTGCCTCTAGATCTGTAACTCAGCTATTCACATCTTGGAACAGCTTCCTGAACCAAATCCAAACCCTGCCTACTTTTCTACCTGGAGTCCTTGCCTGGGGACAGACAGATATCCCACACCAATACTCAGTGCAAGCTGTCACCTGGGCCCAGGAGCAAGTTGCCTGGCTGTGTCTGGAATGGGAGGGAAGACAGGAGGTCTAGGCTAGGCGGGCCAAGGCAGACAGCTGGGCTGCAGAAGTCCCTTAGAGAAGGGTGGGAGATGCACACATGTGGGGAGGAGAGAGCTGCAGCTGGGCACTTAGCACAGCACAGATCCCCCAGTGGGCTCCCCTTGGGTCTGGATCTGCTTGTTCGATGGCAGGAGAACATGTAGGTCCTTAAGAATTCTAGCTTGTAGAGCTGAGGATCCATTCTTTTGTTTGTTTGTTTGTTTTGTTTTGTTTGTTTTTAGAGTTTGCACGAATTTGTTACAATTGACCTATTTAATCTTCTCTTCAGTGAGCATCCATCCAGCTACATTTTAAGGCAAGCTGTATGCCCACTGCTGCCATAAGGCCCTTAAAGATGTCAGGATAGCAGAAGATTTACCTCCCCTTCCCAATTAGGAGTTCTTTCAACAGATGAAGTTCAGGCTGACCTCAAACTCCTGGGCTCAAGTCATCATCTTGCCTCAGCCTGTCTAGTAGATTGGAGTAGAGGCATGAGACACCATGCCTGGCTTGTATTTTCAATTCTTAATTCTTTCTGCAAAGTTCTTGCACTGCATCATGGCCAAGCTGACTCCACATATCTTTATATAAAGGTCTTCATAATCTGGACCCAAGCAAGCTGTCCAGACAATGTGTAACCAGTATTCAAGAAAAGCTGCTCCAAGTTAAGTCAGACTTCACCATTTCAACTTCTGGCCTTCTGGTGGCTATATGCCCGTAGCCATTGAGTTATTATACTGATTTGGGGAACATAGAGATTTCATCCAAATTCACTAAGCTGTTTCTGAGGATCCATTCTTTTGCCCAGTACTTGTTTTTGCTCCAGCCTAAAGTTGTCTGTATTTTGTATCTGAGTCTTAATCTGCCTTGAATCCTCTGTAAACAAACATTTGCATATGAAGGGAGGTCAAATGTACTCCTTCACTGAATTTAATATTCTAATCAATATCGTTTATTGAGGGCGGCCCCGAACTGAAATTAGGGCATTAGGTGATGGCGTTTATCATGTGTTGATGGGTCAGCAGATCACACACACACACACACACACACACACACACACACACACACAGGGTCAGAACTCAGTCATCCAGAAGTGAGAACATGGTTATGTACTGTTGGTTGAGTGCTTTGTAATAATGGGATTATCTGCAGGAAATGTGTGAAATACCATATGTGGGTATTTTGATGAGAGGTTAGTGAAGGCACTATTTATAGGGATAAACAAGGTGTAGGGAAACCATGAGGATAGTGTATCATAGAAAGGCTAGCAAGGGCAGGGGTTGGGGATTTAGCTCAAGTGGTAGAGCGCTTGCCTAGCAAGCTGAAGGCCCTGAGTTCGATCCCCAGCACACCCCCCCCAAAAAAAGGCTGGCAAGGGCAGTGGGTAGCTGTCAGTCTAGGCTGGAGGCACACAGGAGTGAGAGTGGGAATGGGAGCTACAGAGGGGACTACTGATAGGTGCTATGACCTAAAGGGAGGGGCACACCCAGCCCACAGCAGTCATATCTCTAACTAGGTGCCCCTGTCAGCTGAATCCAACCAGAAGCCAAGAACGAGGAACCTGTTGCTGTAGCTCACAGAGGCCAGCCCCTTGGGCACAGGGCTGGGAGGAGGGTGGAAAGATCTGGAGAAGCAACAGGGGTCAGGGCTGACTTCACAGAGGAAATGACTTAGAAACTGTGTGTGCTTTCCCTATCATTCAGTTCTAAATATTTCACAAGTTTCATTGTAATTTCCTTTTTGACTCTTGGATGATTTAGAAGTATGTTTTCAGTTTCTCAGCCTTTGCGAAGTTTGTCTTCTTGTTGACTTCTACTTATTTTGCATTGTGGTTAGAGGTCACGGTCTGTGAGAGCCTCCGGAGTTTAATGTGACTTCTTCTGTGGCTTTGTACGTGGTCATTTTCTGTGCCTCTGAGCTAGGTTTTATAGGATGGCTAGGAATTTGTATGGCGGAGTGAAAAGCACAGAAAAGTATGCTGTGGGAAATATAGGTGATCCATTTTTGAAGGAATTTCAGAAGTTCCCAGCTCATCTGCACATCCCCCGGTGTCTGAGATAGGAAGCAGCCACAAGGGTAGAGGGATCCAGAGATGGCCCAGATCCCTCAAACACCTTCCTGCTGCTCTCGGTCTGGGCTGGAGAGATTGTGTTCTTTGAGAGACCCTGCTAGAGCTAAGACCCAGACCTTGGAGAACAAATACTCACTTTGCCCTGTATTTACTGTGTGACCTTGGTTAGTCCCGCCCTCTCTGATGGCACACTGTGATCCTACAGCACTGCACACCTACATAGGACATACTGTGCCCTGGATGTGATACATGGCTCTGGAGGACTCAAACAAGTCTCATCTCTGTAGCTGGGTGGGAGTGAGTGAGGACCTGGGAGAGTGTGCACCCTCTTTCACTGTACAGCTCAGGCATGGGCTTTCCCCCATGCAAGCTTCATGTGGCAGCACTGGCATCCAGAACCAGGAAACCCAAGCTTCTGCCCTGGCTCTGCCACTGCTCTGTGGTATGTCTCTGGGGAAGGCCCTGTCCCTTTCTGGGCCTATATCAAGTGACTCCATGGATCAGTGTGGCCTCTCCCAGGGGACTCCTCAGCCCCTTCCATGCCAGGAAAGGTCCCCCAGACTTTCACCCCTCCTAGAATGAGCTATTGAATCCCCAGTTCACCTCACCAGGCATCTGACAGGCCTTTAGGCCTGCTCTATCCTCACTGTCACCCAAGGAAGAGCTTCTGTTTCAGCTACTGCCCTTCCCTGCCTAGCAGGCAGGATCTTGCATCCAAGATCTTCCATCCTAGCCCACTGAGGAGAAAGCATGACACTAAGAGGAGTAGAGGTGAGGCTTCATCTAGTGTGAAGAAGACAAGGCTCAAGAGAATCCGACAGGGTAAGATGAGGTTGACGAGGAAGGATATGAAAATTTGGTGTGACTTTGGGTAAAGCACTCATTCTTTCTGAGCCCATTTCCCCTTCTCTATTAGAAACAACAACATCTGCCCCACAGATCAATTGTGGCAGTCCTTGTAAACAGCAGAAGGCGGTGGCCAGTCTGTTTGAAGGGTGCTGCCTTTCAGGCACCCAGTGGGTGTTTGTGTAGAAGAGGGATTGAGCTTATTGCGAGGTTCTGAAGGGCAGTGGCCAAGACCCAGGACAACAGGATCTGTGCAGCCTGGACGGTTTGCTCCTGCTTGGGAGGAAGGTGTGCCAGCACAGGTGGCTCAGGCTGCTGTGGTATGGTATTAGTAGGCTCATTTCCTCTGAAGCATAGGAGACCCTCCATGCTTCTGCGAACCTCAGACTCTTGTGTTCTCTGCTCCAGGGTCCTCTTGCCTCCCAGATCCCCCCTTGACTTGGAGGCACTGCCCACACTTCTCCAGGTTTAGGCTCTTCCAGCTTGCTTGGGAAGGAGACTTCTGAAGGCTGGGATAGAAGTCTGGTTTGCAAAACTGTTTTAAGGCCATTTCACAGATCCTCAGACCTGACCTTCAACATGGCCCTGTTTGATATTGTTCTATCCAAACTTTTGGGGCTTTTCCCAGCAGTGGGGCACTCCAAGAGTGGAGGCGATACTTGGGGAGTGGGTGTCCCCACTGTTCTGGGCTTACCTTCCATGGAAGTCACCGTGAAGCCTGCACAGAAGGTTCTGTCTAAACCTACCTCTTCCTATGCTGCTGTGGTCTCTCAATTTCAGCCTCTAGGACTGACTGCCTGGAGCACCTGCCCCAGTCCGAGCGGCATTTTCTTCCTTCCTCTCTCCAAGTGTGTTCAGTAACACCTTGAAGTCACCAGCAGGGATGGGGGAGGGAGGTCCTAATAGTCCCCAGATGCCTGGGGTAGAATCTTTCAATAATAACAGTAGGAGATTAGTACAATTTTAATATCTTAGAGAGACAGGGTGGTGAGGTGCAAACTGCACATCCATTTCCTTCCTTTGTTTATCCATTCATTCATTCATTTGACAAATATTTACCGAGAGTCTATTAGGTGTCAGGTACTGCTGTGTTTGGGCCAGGAGCAGTCTTGCCCTTGCTTTGTGGGTGATGATGAAGGCCTCAGTCTTCTAAGGATCTTCCCACTAGTTCGGGGTCTAGTTTTTTTAGCTCAGAAGACTGAAGGGAGAGAGAAGCATTGGTGAGCAACAGGCCAGGGACAGGGTGGGTCTTGGAAAAGCCTTTGGATATCAGTCTAATCTCCTCGAAGTACCTGGGGAAATTTGGGCATAGAGAGAGAGACAGGGATTGGCCTAATGCTAAAACAATGTAAAAATCATTCAGTGAACTTTCTATATCTGTGCTTGAGATGCATGTGAGAATTCTCCTTATTTCCTCTCAGCAACCTTGGGAGGGAGGGAGAGATGGAGGTTTATTTTTCTGAGCTTTAAAGTTGTCTTCTCTTCAGAGTGAGGGATGGAGAAGCAGGAAGCAGGGACATTTCCACCAGATAGGAAGCAGGGACTGGACATGTTAGGATGAGGTCCAAACTCTGCCCTGCAGTTCTTTCTGGGTTCCACTCTGGCTTCACTTCTGGGAGATGGGAAGATTATGTCTGCTGCAGCTGACAGGCAAAAATTCAGGCGGTGGGTGGGGTTCACTTCTTGTGAAGAATCACGCCGTGTCCACGGAATCTGGATTCCATACAAGTACTCATGACTGTGGGGAGCAACCCATGACTCCCCACTGTTGCTCTCCAGCTTGTCCTCAGGCGGCATTGGAAGTTTTTCAAGAAGTAGCTGGGGATGCTCCATTTTGCCCAATGGTGTGCTCTTTTCTGCCCTGAGTCTTCCCGAGTAACCCTGGCCAGCTGGAGCCAGCGTCCTCGGGGGAAGTCCTTGACACAGCGTTCTCAGTGCTTTGCAGATGTGCCCCTTGGTTAAACCGGTGGACATTTTGCTTTCTCCCTTGTACCGCAAGGCCTTAAGAGTGAAATTTAAAAAATTTTACCTCGTCTCATGCAACCCTGTAGCAACAAATAACAACTGGAAGGAACTTTTTGGATTATAAAGTGCTTTCCCTGTTGTGGTCATTTTTGAGTCTTTCCACAACCTGGGGAGGCGAGTGTTGACTCCAAAAGGTGAAATGACTTGACCAAGAAGTACAGTCAGAAATGGGAGAGCTGGGACTCAAAGCCAGGCTTCCTAACTCCAGTCGGGGGGCCTACCCTTCTGCCCCATAGCACCTGAGTGCTTAGCAAGAGCTAGTTCATGTGATGCTCCTGTAAATTAGCAAAAGAAAAAATCGGTAGGAAAAGGGACTAGACATTTTTCTAAACTGTTCTCCTGGGAAAGTAAATAATGCAGGCATTTGTGCCTGCATCCATGTTAAAGTAATTAATGGCATTTAGTTAAGTGGACCATTCTCAGTTACTGGCACCATCCTCAGTAACCTTGACACCGCTTAGATTTCTTAGCCCCTCTTTATGAGAACCTTTCAAAATCTGCCTGGGTGAGTCATATTTCATATGGCACATGAGGGAGAAAGCCACTTAGTGTGGGGCAAGTGTAGAACATGAGATAGAGTAGGAACGAGGTCAAGTACAGAAAATTAGAAAAGGGTTCAGGAAAGAGAAGGCTGTCTGAGTGTCACCTGTTTTCTAGAGTAGAGAGTTGCTTGCTGTCTGGAAAGAAGGGCCAAGGTAGACTACCACTGAGAGATCCAGAGTTTGGCTGACCTTGAGTGCAATTCCCTCTCCACAGGGGCACCAGAGGACACAGTGCAGGCTGCTGGCTCTGAGACAAACTGAGAAGGGCAAGAAAGTTCCAGCCAATCAATCCCAGATCCAATGGGGTGTGAGTCTCCCAATGAGCTCAGTAGCTGAGTTCCCATCAGTCCCCCCACTCTTCCACCATTGCCTGTCTGGCTCTCCATCTATCATCCCTCTTTGCTTGCTCACCACAGGCGAGAACAGATGCACAGGATGGATGGAGAACTACGGCCTGCACAGGCAACACACAATTCTCTGTGCAGCTGCAGGGCCCAGCCGCCGATAACCCAGTGTCACAGCTAATCTAGCATTTGGCTTGAGGGGTCATGAGCCTGGGAAATTCTCAGCTCTTGAAATCAAACAAGGAAAATATCTGGAAAGGTATCTGCTTTCCTCTTGTGCCCCACTGAGATCTTTACCCAAGATACACAGGAACAGCTGGTTTAGTCTAGAAACTTTCCCGAGAGGCAGAAAATGATCAAATTCTTTTTTTTTTTTTTTCCAGATAATTCCCATTTGGGTTGCTTGGGCTAAAAGTGCAAGGAAAATCTGGAACAAAGAGACAGAAAGAATGCTGCTGTCAACACACTGCATGACTTTGAGGAAGTCACTTTACTTGATTTAGAGCCTTTTTCTTTAGCTGTGAAATAAAAATATAATCATTAATTTGTTGCAGGGATTCCCCAAAGGCTGAGCTTCAGAATTACCTAGCTAGTTAAAGAATGAAGAAAAGAAAAGGGATGTGTGTGTGTGTGTGTGGGGGTGTGTGTGTGTGTGTGTGGGTGTGGGTGTTTGTGAATGAAGAGAAAAACAGTTTCCTATACTCTACCCCAGACCAACAGAATCTTTATCTCAGTGGTGAGGCCCAAGAATCAACAACTTTGACAAGCACTTTGGGGGTTTCTGATGCCTATCCAAGTGGAAAAAATGACAAGATTAGATGAATTTCTTTTCTTTAAGCTGTAGCAGTTATGTCTAATGAGTTGACAAGGAGTTAAATAGAGATTTGTTACCAGAAATAACTTTGACTCAGATAAGCCATCCACCAATAACGACACAGACTTGCACCTCGGCCTACAACTCCAGGTGCCTTTGGGCTCCTGATCCAGATTTCAGCTCACAGGCTCTACCACCCTCCTCTTAACCCACTACCCCCACGTTACCACCCCCCCCCATTGCTCTTGCCCAAGTGTTGGCACTAGGCCCAACCACCTGGTGATTAGTGATTGCTAAATGGTACTCACTTCACCCTGTAGGGTCTGGCTTGGACTTACCTGACCTTCCCTTCCTTGTTCCCGCCCTCCAGCTTCTGAATGCAGCCTCAAGATTCCAAATTCCCAACATCTGCCTTCTAGTTTGGTCCAGTGATCCTTCCTCAAGCCTCTGGATATTTCTAGAAGAGAATTTCTGAAAATGGCAACATGGTGCAGGAAGAATAACACAACAGAAATGTGCTCCAGAAGCAGAGGGTCTGTCTTCTAGAAGCAGAGGATTTATGTTCCAGAAGCAGGTCTCACTCCTCTATAAGGATGCGTACCTTGAAAAGGTCTATTAAGAAATCTAATAGCTACTATTTTACACTTTTATTATGCATGAAGCATAGTGCTAGGCACTCGAAGTATACTAAATCATTTTATCCTTTATTCACTTTGGAGGTAGGACTATTTTGTTTACAGGTGAGAACACAAAGGCTCAGAGTGATGGAGTAACTTGTCCAAGGTCAGATAGCTAATAAGAAGTAGAGCTAGAATTCTAATTTAGACCTGATTCAACATTATGATGCTGTCTCTCCAGTGTCCTCATCTGTAAAATATGAATACTGTTATCTTTATGGTATTGTTACAAAGGATACATGAAAGAAACGTAGGTACTGGAAGCAAACATACCAGCATGGAGGGAGTCATGCACCAAATGACAGTTGGCAAAAACCCTTTTTCTTCTCTCTCTCTGCAAAATCAGTGTCAAAACATAAGAAGTGTCTGCTACTGCCAGGCGTGATGGCACAGGCCTGTAATCCCAGCACTTGGGAAGCTGAGTGAGGCAAGAGGAGCCCAGAGAGTTTGAGGCCAACCGCGGCTATACAGTGAGTTCAAGGTTAACCTGAACTGCATAGTGAGACCCTGTCTCAAAAAATCAAAAAAAAAAATCTGCTACTTCTCACCTGGGACAAGGTCAAATGAGACAAATGCATGGGGGTTGAAGATAAGACTACAAGGAGGCGATTAATGGTACATCATAAATGTAGGAATAATAACAAAAACGACCTGGGATCCCAGTGGATCATTAAGCATAGCCCAGTAGTAATGTTCAAACTATGGCAAAGATTTTATTGGGTAAGTGAAGGGTTTGAGAGGACATCACTTACCCATAACTATTACCATGGCGAATGTAGAAAAGGACCAAGGAAAAGTGGGTATCATATTCGTCGGCAGAGACGCAAGCGGATATCATACCTGTCAGCAGAGAGTCAAGGTGTAAGTCAAGATATGATGGAAACACTGGGCTGAAACCAATCAAATGAAATGTGTATACGTGCAGAGGCCCAAAAGTCCAAAGTTCCAGGCACAAAAAGTCATGTTTGACTGCAGATCTTCAAGAAACAGCTGAGGGTAGAATGGGGATGAGGGTCGGGAAGGGGCAGTAGAGTCAGTGAGATGACCTTAGTGGGTGGCAAAGTGGGGAAATGACTTCCAGGTAGGTTATGATAACTCCCAAGGGGGCTACTAACCTGAATCCACTCTGGTCACTCTACAAAGCCATCTTGGGCTCAACTCTAGTTTCCAACTATGAGGCAGACACTGGTGAGCTAGAGTGTGTTCAAAGCCAGTGAGAGGGTGGGGTTTTGAGTTATATAAGGAAACAGAAGATTGCTGAAGACTCCAAGGCATCTAAAGAGTTATCTTCACATATCACACATAAGCAGAAAGCATTGACAGGTAGAAAAGCAGAGGCTTCTAGAAGGCCACATTACGGCAGGAAGGATTCCAGTGAGGGTGTGAGAGGAGTATAGATTTCAGCTAGGAATGGGGAAGGCCTTGCCATCACCAGCAGCTGTCTCAACATGGCAGAAGTCAGTTAGGATAGAAATCTCCCAGGCCCTGGAAATTTTCTACCAGTTGCTCAATGGCTTGGGTGTGCTATACGGAAGGCTACTGGGTGGTGGGAGGTTAGACTAAACCAAGATGTTTTGTCTTTCTTGGAAATTCTTTCTTCAAATGACAGTTTATGGGAAGTCCAGTAAATAAAACACTAACTCTCTGGTTGGATGGAGAGTAAGGACCAGACTCTTAGGGTCCCTGCCTCTAAGGAACTTTTGGAATTTCCTCAAGCACAGTTTGAAAACTTATGATTGAACAGTTTCTTGAATTTTATGAACAAGTTTTCTTTATACCAGTTCCTGAGGTTCGAAGAGCTCAGAAGTAGCCCTGTTTGAATGGATGTGAGAAATGACCTTGCTCACTGGACACTACAAAACATAGCACTAAGCCTGGGGCATGGACAGTTGCTTCTATTCCAGGCTTGGCTCCTGATGAAGGCAGCAACCTTTATCTTTTCTCCCTCAGTGCTTCAAGTCTTTCATTTAGCAGAACAGCAGTAAAAATGCTGCCACCAAGCTGCCATATTAAGAGAACTGATAAGCCTCAAGTGCTGTCTGAGCATAAAGCACAGAACACCTGTATGCACACATGCACACACCACCACACCACCACCACCAAAAATTAAAGAGTCTGAAGGAATAAGAAACAGAATGCACACATTCTCTTATAAACAGCAGGAAAATTGGCAGACATGTTCCTCAGGACAGGTTCCATGGGTCTCCCAGTTCCTAAGACCTGGAGCTAGGGTTAGAGGTGATTTGATTTCCCTCTTCTGAGCTGGAGCAGGGGAGAGAAGGAGGGTACAAGGATAGTGGCAGCATTTGTTACCAATTCACTAGTTCCTGCCAACCTCGGGTAAGCCACATGGTAAGCCCCTAGAAAATGTTAGTGATTATTGTTAAGGTGCATATGTTACAAGGCCAGCTCTGAACTCACAGGGTCTCCTGTGTTCTTGCATGAAACAGCTGTGATTTGAGACTTTAATACTGTCTACTTGCTCTTCCCTTTAAGTCATAACCACTTCTGGAGCTGGCACCACAGTCTGGCAAGCTTTGCATCCACTACAATACTCAGTAGGGTTCTGTAACCTTTGACTCTTTCCTGAGATGGTACTATGTTTTGTCTTGTATTATAATTACTCACATGAGTGTCTTACCTGAACTGCGGGTCCCTCAGCGCAGGGACTCCTCTTAAATCTGTGCCCAGAAACAGAAACAAGTATGCTTGCTTTAGCTCTGCTCCAAGGCCTGAGTACCTGCTGTTCTCTTTACCCAGTACTCTTCCCAGCTCAGGAAAATGCAGATGGCACTCTTGATCATTTATTGTCTCTACTCCAGTCACATTATTATTTTTATAGCACTGCCAATATGTGAAACAGTCTTATTGGCTTACTTGTCTTCTCCATAAGAATATAAGCTACAGAATAAAGTTACAAAAAAAAAAAAAAGCTACAGGCCTTATTTGCCGTTCCTTGTTGTATTATCTAGTTTTTTAAACAGTAGTTGGTATATAAAAGATGCTCAACAAATATGAATGTCTGATGAATAAATGCTAAATCAAATGAGGGAGTAGTACTAGTACTTCTCCAAGACTGAATGAAGGGTCAGTATTGTGGAGAATGCAAAAAACAGAACACGTGGCTCCAGTTTCCACACTGGTTGGAGAAGAAACAGTGCACGTGAGAATATCCTGAGAATAAGACAAGAAGACAAACTGTGACCGGGCGCTAGTTGTGAGGCACAGAATCAGAGGCAAGAGACAGATGGCTAAAACAGAATTTGAGAGCAGAGATCACATCCTACTCATGCTATGTCCAGCACTTAACACAGACGCAGCAGAGGAGTTCTGTGAGCAATTGTTGAACAGCACTGAGTAGACAGCCTGCCAAGGAAATGTCAGGGGATTAGATGAGATAGAGATATTATATATAACTTGTTGTCTTAGTTTGCAAATATTTTTATTCAATAAATTCCCATTATGTGTGTTAAGAGATCCTTCTGGTTTGGTGATAGGGCTCAGTGGTACAGCTCTTGCCTGGCATGCACAAGGCCCTGGCTTTGATCCCTACCACTACATTAAAAAAAAAGAAAAGTGGGAGAGATTCTTTATTAAAAAGGGAGCTGGGGATGTAGTTCAGGCATAGAACACTTGCCTAGTGTGTATAAGGTCCTAGCTTTAATCTCCAGTACCGGGGGAAAAAAATAAAGAAAAAGGGTACACACATACACACACAGTAGTAAGATAATATTTTGGTTACAATTCATATACTTTATTTATTCAACAACTGAGTATCTTCTATGGTCCAGGCTATGTCCCTGGTGCTGAACACAGATAAATTCTGGCCCACAAGGAGCTCACAGTCTAAGGGGGAAAAGACACAAAAATAAATAAAGTAACTAGAGTTTGTGGAAGGAATCACTATAGAAGACAAAGAGTAGGGAAACCTACATCACATGATCAATGTCTATAGGAAAGAGAAGACTGGGTGACAGACATTTTCATGAATAAATAAGGCAATATTTCTCAAAGTGCAACTTGCTAATTATCTACATCAGAATCATGTGGAGCACATATTAAACTCTACATCCCAGGACCTTCTGCAAATATTCTAATTCAGAAAGGTATGGGTCTGGGAATCTGCACTTGAAAGCACTCTGAGTGATTCCACTGCATCTTAAAACATTGAGAATTTGTGAGATAGGATTTGTTCTTTAAACTGGAATGAATAATGATCTACACATCTGTTAGGTTAATCTGTACTGCTCTTTAATGAGGGCAGGGGAAGTAGAGAAGAGGAAAGAGGTTGACATTTATTAAGTTATCCTACAATTTCTATACAAATTAACTTCTTGTAATACTCCTGTGAGGTAGATATAATCTCTATTTTACAGATGAAAAAATAATACAGAGTTGAAGTAATCTGTTCAATATTACAGAGCTAATGAGTAGCAATACTGACATTTGAACCCAGATTCATTAAACTATAAAGCCTATCAACTTCCTATGGGGACAACAAGGGACAGATTAAATATTATACTTTTTCAGTTCTTTGCTACCTCTTTCTACATAAGTAAATATAAGGAACAGCCAGATGGTACTATAGTCACACCCAATATAATTAATTACCCATGGGCACATCCTTTTTTGGCAAGTTGGGATTGAGGGCAAAACCGGAACTGTGAAACAAGTGGTCATTTCTTCTTTTTCCATCATTTTCTCACCCCCTGGTGGAGGTGTTATGAAAATGTATTATGGTTAAGAACTGGGTCCATCTGGAGGGAAAAGCAAACATAACTGGATACCCACGAATGCAACCTCAACTGCTGCCTAAGATTTCTACATTGCAAAACATCTGGAAGGTCAGAGGGCACTCAGGGAAAATGGCAGGGCTGATAAAACTCAAGTTGCTCAAAAGATGAACTGTTAGGACCAGTGGTAGATCCAGAATTTGCATTAGGAAAAGCTCAACCTTTAGGGAAATTATGAAAGGAGTGGCAGCTTCTCCAAATGAAACAAACACTGTCCATCACTCTACACACTGACTCAGAAGTACAACAAAAATAAGCAGTTCAGAAAATTCTGAGAAGTCCAATCCTACTTGAAAAGCTTGGGAAGGCAGGTGTGATGCCGTATGTTTGTATCCCAAGCATTTGGCCTGAGGCAGGAGGACTGCCACATGGTCAAAGCCATCCTGCTACATAGTAAGTTCAAGGTCAGACTGAACTATATAGGGAGACCCTGTCTAAAAAAAAAAGAAAGCTTGAGGGACAGTACAACTTATAAAAAGACATAGATAATAAAGAAAATACATGCACACGCACGCAGACACACACAGAGCAAATACTGCTTAAATTTCTATTCATCATATTTTGCCATCCAACCAGATCTTAGGTAGGGGCAGCAGACAAATGTACATGTTAGATTAAGAAAAGGAAAGGCATAGTGCAAGTGGCTGACAACAATACCGGGGCACATGGGGCTTCAAGTTCAGAAGGCTGGTATGTAACCACCATCCTCTTCTATCACTGAGCTGGGAGCCACTACAACCACACATGGGTCTTTAGTGTTAGAGAACAATTTTCTTATTTCTGGCATTTCAAGAAATTGCTATGTCTCAAGATGAGTTTTGATTAAAAAAAAAATCAGCCCACAGCACCAAAACTATGGACAGTACGCAGTTTAGATTTCACTATTTTATATAACAAAGACTATGAGCCAGATTTTATTTTATTGCTACATTTTATCCACACTCAATCTGGGAACATGTGTTCCCACCCACTTTTTCGTATAATGCTTAAGGTTGTTTTAAAAAATCATGCAAATCTGGAAAGATCTTTTCCTTAGAAAAATGTTTTATTTACACTGTGCTGATATACCTCCTCCAAACATACAGCCTCTAGCAGGCAGTCAGAGGAGTAGGTGCCACAGACTACAGTTTAACATTATGTAGGCACTATACCTGTTTATCCAACTATATGTGAAATTTGTTGACCCCCCCAAACCAGCTACACTAAAGATAACTCTGGGGGGTATCTAGATGAAGTCTTTATCCTGATGAGAATATCTTGTTGTTTTAGAGTCTAACGAGGATATTGGGATTATTTAATGCCTTTTGCTAGCTGATTGACACAGGGTAAGATTATGTAAAGCCCACATTTAACTATAGCAGGTCTTCAAACTTATCCTGTCTCAAGTTCATAAAGATGTAGAACTGGAACCTAAGAGGTCAAAATAGCCAAAATGCAACTGCACTGTTATGTTGGGTAAAATCAAATGAACTGTCCTGCAGATCTCTGGCTGTCTCTTGACCAGAAACATTGAAAAGAAAACCTCAAGTATGCTGAGAGGTAATCATCAGAATATGTGGGTACCTTTATTCCTGAATATCAAGTATTAAGGCTCACTTCCACGATCACTTCTTGCAACAAGTACACAGGGCAACTCATTACAGCCTGCTCATTACAGATGCTGAGCTTGAGTTCAAGGTAGGGGGGTGTGTTCTAGACTATCCAGGGCTGAGCTAACTCTGTGAAGGGCCAACTTTATAGTTCTAAGTCTTATCCTGGTTCTGGGTGCATTTCAGTTCTGCTCCAATTCCACTTTGCTCCAATTCAGCGATGACAGACATATATTTGAACTCATTTGGCCTGAAGTTAAAGGTCTCCACTAACCCATAGGTCTCTTTACTATCAGTGGCGTAGAAGAGCTGAACTTGATTGGCGATGCACTGTGCCTCAGTAACGTTCTGCAAGACAGAAAGAGCAGTAAGGTTCCTCTTGGCATAGGACCACATAGTTCCGTGAATTCTGTGGTGGGCGGGGGCCTCACCCAGGAATCACTGCTTCTGAAAGCTTCCCTGACTCCCTGGCCTCTTGAGTCTTGCTTAAGTGCCCCTTCTCCATGTTTATCACTATCACAGTATTTGTCACAGTATCTTGTATGAGCCTTTTTTCGTTGTCTTTTTTCCCCTAATACACATTCATCAAAGACATAAATTATGGTTTGTTTTATGTCCCTACATACACACATCTGGTGAATGTCTGAATGAATTAAGGCATGTGTTCATAATTTCCCTCTTCATTTAGTTCCTAAATAACTGTTAAATATATTTCCTGAGGGAAAAAAGAGCAAGAGTTACCCAGCTCTAAGAACTAGCTTGTGGGTACTAAGTTACTGACTAACCAGACATACTCCTGAATAAAACCTGTTAATGACACTTCTAGTCAGAAAAACAGCGCCAGGGCCAGCCAGGTTTTCAAATTTGTCCACAAATTCTAAGATATTTCTTCTTTTGGTGAAGACTAAGTTTCCCTTTCTTTGAACAAGGCTCTATTTAGTGACTTGCTTCTAACCAACAGATTATGATGAAATGATGACGAAGGACTCCTGCTATAAACACATGAGAGATTATAGCTTCTGTCCTGAATCACTTGCTCTAATGAAAGCCAGCTGCCATATCATAAGGACACTCAAGCAGCCCTATGGAGATACTGACGTGGTGAGGAACAAGGGCTCTGCCAACAGCCAAAAGTGGATCCTCAACTCCAACCGACCTTCAGATGACCACAGCCCTCGCCAACATCTTGTCAGCAGCCTCATGAGACTGAGCTGGAACCATCTAGAGAAGGTGCTCCTGAGTTCCTGTGTCATAGAAACTGAGGTAACAACTGTTTGTTGTGTTAAACCATTAAGTTTTGGAGTAATTTGTTATGCAGTCATTTATAGCGAATCCACCAGCAAAGCCCTAGGAAGAGAAGGGGCCACATCTCCTAAGTGTAGTGCATGGAAATCGTGAGCAGTGGGGTAAGGCTGGGGAGACATAGGCTATACCCTTGAAACTTCATGAAAAAATGACCTCAATTCTAACTTTTGTTTTCTACACATTCTGTAGTTTTAGTTGGCCAAAGACATTTATCCATCATCACTGAATTCATGTGGCCAAAATCAAACCCCAAAAGATACTGGAAAATTCTCACTAAAAACTGATTGCCCAAAGTATGCTGTAGCAACAGAATGATGAAGAAGAGTTTATAAACACTATGGAATGTACTTCACCTTTATTCCCTCTGTGGGACTTTTGGATCATTTCTCAAAAGCAGACAATAATCTCTGAAACTGGCTGTTCAATTAAAAGCCTTTTTCCTCCAAGGTGGCTATTTCAAATTAAAGGAAATTTAGAGTTGGAATGAGTCTTAGCAATCACTCAGTTCTCATTTAATAGTGCAGGAAACCAAGGCGGATGAGGATAAGGGACGGGCCTAAACTCAGGTGGTTAGCTGGTGGCAGACCTCAAGACTTCAGGCTGGTACTCCCTCCACGTCACTCTGCTATTGTTTCTGATAATTAAGACTGGTTAAAGTTGGTAATTCCACTTCATCAGTTTTACCTTTCTTAAACTCAAACATGCCTCAAGAACAAAATCCTCCTAAAGCAAGTGCAATTCTATACTTGGAGGCAGATACCAGCATTCTTTGAGGCTGAAGATGATAAATGAGACTGAAATGAGCAAGGACAAAGAAACTGCACAGCAATCATAAAACTGCTGCTGGTACCTGGAGAGAATACAACAGGTATCTTTAGCTATGGGCAGAGTTGATGCTCTTTGTATCTTAGGACACTCGGCTGGGAACGGGAAAAGGAGGAAGGAAATCACTATATGTATGATGAAGGTTTCACAAGTAGAAAGTTTGGAGGAAAATAAAAGACTAAGAAATATTCTAGAGACCTTCCCTATATTTAGGAAGTCAATTATTTGTCCACAATCTCTTACCTGAAATTTCCTAGAGCCAGATGTGCACTGGATTTAGAATTATTGGATTTTTAAAAGGTAATAGGTTCAGATAATATATAAGTGTATATAACTCCTCATAATCAAACATACTAATACTTCCCTAATAAAACACATTATATTCTATACCAAGTGAATTTAATAAAAACTAGTTAATGGCCTCATGTCAGCTTAAGTAGACATTTAGCTCCCAAATGAATTTAAATCAGGCAAGATTTTGTGACTAAATGAGTATTAAAAAACTATTTTCAGAACTTGTGGATTTCAGGGCTGGGGATTTAGCTCAGCGGTTAAAGTGCTTGTCTTGCAAGCACAAGGACCCGAGTTCAATCCCCAGCACCAAAAAAAAGAACTTGTGGATTTCAGAATTGTGAATAAGTGATGAAGGATCTGTATTAAAATCAACTTGGAAAAGCATGAACAAGACAAAATTATGCCAACTTTATAAGTGAAAAAAAAAAAAAAAGCATACGTAAGTCTCTAGAATTTTACCTCTCTTGAGCTTTGACAGAAGTGCAGCACCTCCAGGGCCACTAGGTAAATCCAAAGAGGTAAAGGTGATTCTTACCAGAAATGTGGAATCCATTTCTGCTGTCATCAGCACTATGCCCTTTTCTTCCTTAAATTCAGGGTAGTGATATAAAACCAACTGGCTGGCTGCGGCATCCCCTCGGGTCTGCAGGAGGAGCACTTATTAAGGCTCAATAAGGTACCATGACAACGAACGACAATTTCAAAGCAATAGAGGGTCTGGAGGAAATTCTGGCTTTTGATAGTCCCTTGGGTGGCCAGCGAGCTTGAGGACAGGTATGTGGGGGCAAGTTTGGGCCTGCAAAGGCGGGGTGAAACTGACAGTTTGCACAGTGTTATTTGTGTCTTCAACTGGAAAAGGTTTGGCTTTTTTCCCAGAAAATGTTTATAGAAGGCAGTGAATCCTTCGTAGTGGCCATACATTTAAAAATAAAATGGCACAAGCAGCTACCAAATCAAGTACTAAAGAAAGCAATGTGCCTGTGTAATTGCCACTTTTATGGACTAGTGCATTTCATAGCTGAAATCTACTCCCCTTGGCTGGCTCTAAGGACTGAGCTCTTTTAAGCTGTAGCAAGAGCTGGAGACTTTGTACCTGGGTCAGATTTGTAGTCTGTGGTTTTAAAATATAATATGTTTGGGATGGGAAAGGGGAGAAGAAGAATGGGGAACATCATAATTTCATGAAGAATGATGAGGGCAGTGGTTAGCAGACCTCAAGTCTAGACTATGAAAGAAGGTTAAATTCAAGACTAAAACCCTATGGCCCATCTAGTGTAGAAGGAAACTACACTCAAAATAAGATCCCTGGGCTTCATCTCTAAACTTTAGCAAACCTTTTAATTATCATATCTAACTATTGCTAGGTACTTTCTAGTCTCTTAGTTCTCTCAAACAAACTTCTAGTGTTTTACTGATCATTTTGGTCATTATACTAATTTTAATCGTAATTATGTTTCTGGGTCTTCCGCTTGTCTTTGGGGATACACTTCATGAAGGCAGGCACCTTTTCTCAGATTTCCAGGACCTAGCATGATTCCCAACACAATGATATAATGGTTAAATTCATACATTTTGGAGTCAGATAACTTGGATTCAAACCCAGCTCTATCACTTAGCAATGTGAACTAACTTCTCCAAGCTCATTTTCTTCTCTGTAAATAGAAATAATAACAATACTCATTCAGTGGTGTATTTTGAGAATTAAATAACATAATGTATATAAAACATCTGGTACATAGTACATCCAGTGTTAGTTATTATAGCGTGTGCTCAATAAATTCTTGCTGGATGAATTATAAAAAAATTGTGAAAAGCTGTTCCCTCATTCTATTTTGTGCTTTATCCTGACTTTAGAGCCATCTGAATATCCTTGTTTTTACCAGATGTAGCCTTTAAATATAGAATGTCAACCTTTCTTATTATTTAAAATACAAAAATAAAATAAAATAAAATAAAATACTGACCTCTATTTTAAAAGCTTTAAATGCTTAGAATCTTTTAAATCTAATATTTACGAATAAAACAAAGAAAAAAGGAATCAAATAAAATAACATTAAATGGAAACTTCACCTAGCACCTTGGAATGTGCTGACTTGGTTAAAAAAAAACCACACGTGTCAGGGGATTTAGCTCAGTGGTTAAAGTGCTTGCCTTGCAAGCACAAGGACCCGAGTTCGATCCCCAGCACCAAAAAAAAAAACCAAAAAACAAAAAACAAAACAACAACAACAACAAAAAAACACACGTAAGACATGCAGCCTTCCTCAATGGGCCTATAACTTGTGTTAAAAAGATTAACATCATAACTTAGTCATGTTCGCTAAGTGAGGCACATGCAGTAAATGCTATAGAGGTCTGAGAAAAAGACACAAAAGAGCTAGATGTGGTCAGAGAAAGTGTTCTAGGGTCTTTTCTTATTTCTTGTTATTGAGCAGGCCTAGAAAAACTAGTGCAACACACAAAGTATGGAAATTCATCAGTGCTACAGCAAGTATTGCTAGGAATTAGTAAATATTCTGTGCCCGTAAGTCTCAGCAAGCACTCCTAGTCCCACCACATAATAGGCCTCTTTCCACTATCTTTGTGCTTGGTAGGGCACAAGCCACCTACCTGAATATTTATAAGTGCAGTGAAGTGAAGTTCAGTACCTGTCCATTGTCCAACAAAGAATTCATAACCTTCCCTTCTTGGCAATGCACATAGAAACTGTAGAAAACATACACAGGGGACAGGAAAATAATCATTGGCTCTATGTCCAACCACCTGTATTTCTCATTCCATTTCTTCAATGCTTGGTTTTTAAAACAATTCTTTTTTTTTAAATAATTCTTTATTTATGAAATTAATACATAATAAACACTCATGTACTCACCTAAGAAAACAAACATTAGAGATACAATTTGAAGATTTCTCTGTACCCTATTCTAATCCCATTAGAGCTTAACATCTACCCTGATTTGGTGTCTGCCATTCCTTTCCATGTTTTATACTTTTAATGCATATATATATTTGCATTCTCATTATGACCAATGATGTTAAGCATCTTTCAGGTGCTTATGTGTCATTTCACTTCTTTGAAGAAATATCTCTCTTTTTCTTTTTTTTGAAATAGTGTTTTGCTATGTTGCCCAGGCTGGCCTCAAACTCAAAGTCCTGTTTCAGCTTCTAGAGTAGCTGGGATTACAGGTATGTACCACTGTGTTTGGCTTTTCAAAATTCTCATCCATTTTCAAATTGGATTGCCTGTCCTTTTTATTATTGAGTTATAAGAGTTTTTAATATAACTTGGGTTACTTCCACGTTTTGGCTTTTGGGACTAATATTGCAAGGAAAACAAATGTAGAAATAAAACATTTTACTTTTGGTGAAATCTAATGTTTTTTTTATAGTTTATGCTTCTTGTGACATACTTAAGAAATCTTTGTCAAACTGAACCCCATTAAGATTTCCTCTTTTATTTTCTTCTATTAGTTCCACTTATGTCTTTGACCTATTTTGAGTTAAATTTTGTGTACGTGTGAGGTAAGGGTAGAGGTTAATTTGTTTGCACATGTTTTTGTGATTGTTTTAGCAGAATTTATTGAAAAGATTATCCTTTCCTTGTTTAATTATTCTGGTACCTTTGTTGTAAACAACTAACCACAGATAAATTGGTCTGTTCCTAGACTCTATTCTCTCCCATCGATCTGTGTCCCTGCTCTTACAATACCACAATTATTTCATTCATCGAATCCAAAGCTGATTGGGATTTTGACTGGGATTTTATTTAATCTGGAGATCAATTTGGAAGAACTGACATTTTAACAATATTGAGTCATCTAATCTGCGAACAAAGTATATCTCTCCATTTACTTAGGTATTCTTTATTTTCTGTCAGCAATGTCTGGAAAAATTTTTTGAAAAACTTATAAACCATGATCAACACCAACTCAGCTGTCAAGTCAAGTCAGCTATCCATTTCCTTTTTTTGGGGCCTTCTGTCAACTCCTTACTCAAGCAACAACAATCTCATAATTGTTTTTAGGCACAGAGTGAGAAGCTATCATGGCCAAATGGCAAAGAAAACTGCCAATAGAACAGGAACTTGAAGGAGGTTGTAAAGATTAAGGTCTCAGATGCCTTCCAATATGTATCTATATTGATGTACCGTGAAGGCCCACATTCAGTTAGGCCTGAGATGTGGTAGAGACCTAAAATGGCAGAGGTAATAAGGTCAAACCCGCATGATTTCATAGGCTGAAAATATCAATTATTAGTACATTTAACACGTAAGCCTCTTTGTTAAATGAACATGTGAGAGAGCATGGAATATGATGAGATTAGATGGTAAACATCCTTAGTTGGCAGCAATGATAAACAGTCTTTACTTGGTTACCAGGAACTTACTGTTGGACAGGACTGAGCCCGGCTCCAGATCAAATCAAATGTTTCTTTCTGTGAGTTGGAAAAGAGTAAAATGAACTCATAAACAGGAAAATACAAAAGATCACAATCACAAACTCATAAAGACTAAATTCTAGAACTATACTGCAACTAGCCAATCTTTTACTATTTACCAATTGCTCTTATGACAGAGAAGACAGGAAAAGGCAGATGTATTTTCCTGTTCACTGTCAGAATTATGTGTGAAGGTTAGGTGCTCAAATGCTATAAACACTCCAGGGAACTCACTAACTCAATCCAAAGGGAACGGAAAAGCCCTGTTCAAACAATGAGTTGGTATAAGAGATCTAACATATGATGAAAAATCCAGACTGTTGAACTCATGAAAGGTAAGGGTGTATATGTATAAGAGGTTAAAAAAAAAAAAAAAAAGATAGCGACACTACGTAGCAAGCAAAAGGCCTGGCTTGGACAACTGAGGAATTAGACAATAACTCGGTATTTCAAATGTTTTCCTATGTCAGCAGAAAACCAGAAAGCAGCATCCTTTTCTAGGCACAGACCTTAATGGTAAAGAAGTGACCAGTAAGCATCTCCAAGACAGCAATTTTTTTCTTTTTGGAGACAACATTTCTCTATGTAGTTCAGGCTGGCCTTGAACTTGCCGTGATCCTCCTGCATCAGCCTCCCAGTGCTGGAATTACAGGTGTGTGCCACCACGCCCAGCCAAGACAGCAATTTCAAGAAGGGGAAAACCAAGACAATGCCACTTGCTAGAAGGGTCTAGGAGAAGGATCTAAGTCAGCTTGGGTATATGTTGTTTACAGACAAGAAGGGAAGAAAGCTATGCTAGCAGCCCTGTCTTAAATTCCAACAGCTTGGTTGAAAATACCAAAAAGAAATAAAAGACATCTGGAAATTACTGAGTAACATGAACTTATACCACGCTCCCTTGTCAGAGACTTGACTCAAAGACATTTCTAAACCAGAAAGAGGGAAAACAAAAGCCATAAATATACCATATGGACCTTCCAATCTTTGGTGCTTAGGGCATAATAAAAACCCTCAGAGCTGTAAAATCCAAGTTCTCAAGAGGCCATAAACACAGGAAAAGTAAAGGCAACTGCCTGCTGAGGTTACAGTACTGACCTTCATGCTGTAACACTTTTACTTCCCGTCCAAACTACTTACAGGAATGACTGCGTAGACTGTATCTTTTGCTGCAAAATACTGCTGCCAAATCTGTACAAACAAAAAAAAGAGAGTATTTGTGACATGTGTGTAATCTTTTTAACCAGTGGTAAGAAATGGTGACGGCTTTCATTGCTAAGAATAATATGCTATTTGATAATGGGGAGGAAAAAGCCACTGTAATGCTTTTGTAACTAATATATGATTATAAAAAAGATTTAATATCATACATTCTTATAGATAATTAAACTGTAATTCTTAGTAACAAATTCTGTCAGAGAAACTGATTCTATGACCTTCAAAATCATTCCCCTCAAAATGTGCCTTGTGTGTAAAAGACAACCTTTTTTTTCCTATCTTTTTCCTTCCTTCCCCGTACTCGCACCATCCCAGCCAATTGCAGGTCTTCTCAGAGTACCAGGACATCGGCCATTCATAGAGGTCAGGAGGAGCGGGATGCAAATGCCAGCTGCAATCATTTACAAGTTATGCCGTTTCGGACATATCACTGAAACGCCCTAAGTAATATCAATAAAATAATATCAACCTCACAGGATTGTAATAAAGACCAACTGAATTAACATACAGTAACTCTGTGCTTGGCATGGAATAAACGCTAAAAATAATATTAGCTTTATTGGCTAGTATTGCCATATTTTAGGTAGCCTGAGACCCTGCTTCTAGAAAGTTTTCCACATGAGGAAGAGATAGCACAGTCAGACCCAGCAAACTCTGCTACTTCTGTCCTACTTCTGTCTGTCCTACTTCTGTCTGCCATCAAAGAACAGGGAGGGCACAGTTAACCTTCATGATGTAAATACCAAAAAGGAATAAAATTTATATAATAAAATTACAAAATCAGAAAATAGAAGAAAGGAAAAAATCTTCATAGTTCTACCACTCTAAAAGACTCACTGTTGTTATTGTGATATATTTTTTCTAGTATTTCTCAGGAATGTTTTTTCTTTTATAGTATGGATACATAGATATAGTGCATATGCAACATTGTGTCTTGGTTTTGTTCCTCAGCATATCATACACATGCTCTGTGTTCATATTTTTACTGTTGTTTTATTGTCCTTCATTCCTTTTCTCATTATTGGCTCTGACTGAAAAAGCCTTCTTTTTCCCCATCTCTGGCCCCCACAAATATTTCCTGTTCTCCAAAGCTAAACCCATATACCTTTTCTTCCATGTAGTTTCCCTTGACCATTTCAGTCAGAAATTTTCCTGTGAATTGCTGTTGTACTTTATATCTCTCTAAAGATACCTAGGATGTGCTACTTCATAATAAGGTCATTTACAGGTGGATCCCTCTCCACTAGCCTGCAAATCTCCTGTAGGCAGAATATCTGCCTGTGTTGTCCCCAGTGTCCTGCAAACCAAAAAGTACTCAGAAATGCTGACTGGATGATAGACCATTGTGATTTAGTAAGAAATAAATTTTCTTATTATATATTAAATATATTTCTTATATGGTTGTTGACATACAGTTACTAAAAGAGGCACTTAACCCAGGTAAGGGAAGTATGCTAGAGGAAGAAACACTTGGCTATATTCTAAAGAATGATTAGAGGGCTGGGGATTTAGCTCAGTGGTTGGAGTGCTTTCCTTGCAAACACAAGGCTCTGAGTTCGATCCCCAGCACCAAAAAAAAAAAGAATGATTAGAAGTGACTGGTGTAAATAGGGAGGCGGAGAAATGAATAGGTAGGACAAGATGAGAAAAGAAACATATTCTAAGCAGAGACTGACATCATTAGCAAAGGCACAGAAGTTGGGAAAGGCACCACAAACAAGACAATACCTAAATGAGCTAGCCATTCTCTTTTAGAGTTGCTCAGAATTGTCAACATTCCCATTAAAATGTGAGGCCCCAACTGACAATACTAATCAACGAGTGAGCTACCTAATCAACACAGAGCACAAAAAGGTGTATTATCTCCTAGAGCCTAGGCAAACCACTCTATTAATGTAGCCTAATGTTGCTTTGCCTTTTTAAAAAAGCATGTCAAAACACTGTCTTCGCATTGAAAGGACAGCATATTCCAATTACAGTATTTAATTTATGATATCAGCAGATAGTTTATGATTCAACACTGAAATTTATGAGACTGGGAGATATTTCTTAATTCAGTTGACCTCTATTACTTAAAAGTTATTCCAATGAACACAAATTTATATCTAAAATTATAGATCTAAATGTTACCTCCTTGTTCAGGCCTCCTGGCCTGGTTTTTCTCTCCTAAATGACATACTTGATGTCCATGTTCCATTGGCACTTTCTCCCAAAAGCATAACCTGAAGTGTCCCTGAGACTGCATACGGCTCTACTAACAGAAGTTAGAACCTTGTGCTGATCTTGTTTTTGTGTTTGTTCCTCCATTAGGCAAGAATAGTTTTAAGAGGACTTAGTTGGTGAGGCTATGATAGGTAAAGTAAAAGAAAAGGGAGTAGGGAAACCTAACTAGAAAGGAAGCACGGCAATCAGGTATAGGGTACTGATGATTTTAAGTAAGACATGGAAATGAAAAAGAAAGGGGAAATACAAGTTGATTAGATATACTAGAGCAAGAACAAGAAAGACAAGTTTTCTTATGCCACTGCTGTTCATGTAATTCGTGACTTTTGTCCTAAATGACTATTTATCATTTTGGCTAGAAAGAAGTGTCAAAAAGGTATGCTCCTTTCTACTCTCAGATTTGGTTCGAAGAACACGTTTTCATGGAGTATGCCAACACATTTCATTCATTACCTGTTTTATTTCTTCTGCAGTTTTGTCTTTCACCATCTCAATGTTAAAGATTGAACTGAGAGTCTTGAAAGAGAAAATAAAAAGCAATTAACATCTACAATTAAAAAACAACAACAAAGACTCTGCAGCTGAACTCTGTCTCTAAGCCTTGTGGGACACAGTATCTAAGGGAGTGAAGTAGATCGTCAATGAGTACACTACAGGCGTAAGAAACCGCATGCTCAGAGACAGCGAGCCCACAAGCCCACACAGGTTCTCACAGTTTTACTCCTGGGAAGTATCTGCTAGGTTACGCGTGCTTCCCAGACACTTCAACCTCACCAATGAGTGCTGCAGCTCTTTGTGGCTGGTAAAAGGAGAAAGCTTGGTTGTTATTTTTAATTTAACTGTTATTCTACCAGGGGAAGCTCCTTATCTGCAAATTGAGTGACAAACTAAATGTATTTTTATTTGATTTTTAAAACTACTCTCCAGAGAAAGGAGAAATGTCACTACAGTTCCTTCAGATTTCTTCCAGCACTACCAGGACCCGCATGTACTTAAGCTAGAGTCATGTTAGGAACACAAAAATTCGTATCTCATCTCTACAGATGGGAAATGACCTTACACAAAAATCACTGGATCACAGTAAATACATTCAGGTTTGCAGCCCCTTGTTCTAGATGCCCCATATGACTGCAGACTTGGAACTCAGTATTTAGAGACTTACCTTGTCTTTAGTGAAGCCTTTGATCATAGGCTGTTTCTCCAAGGCATCTGTCTGAAATACATGACGAGAGAGGTTATTAATCTATATTTATAAGAAAAAGAAAACCAATCTAGCTGAAGTACCCAAACTTATTAAGTAATTTTACACCTGAAGACTCACTTTTCTCCATTCTTTATAACAACTAAACACACTATTTGAAAAGTTATTGTTTATGCAACAACTTTCTGCTAAGATTCTGAAATGCACAGATGAGAAGATTTTTTTTTTTGGCATCACTACCATCTGCTAATACCTATACCTGCCACTATGAATATAAGGTATTTCTTCCCAGAATTAGGTCTCCTTAGGTTTCCTGTGATGGGCCCAATGATCTATTCAAGACTGCTTTTGTATCTCTGACAACACTTTAGATGTCCTGAGTTGACTTAAGTCTTAAAGGTCCATCAAATTATTATTATTATTATTATTATTTATTTATTTTTTTTTTTGGAGACAGGGTCTTACCATGTAGTTCAGCCTGGTCATGAACTCCTTCTGCCTCAGCTTCCCAAGTGCTGGGATTACAGGTATGTGCCACCATACCTGGCTGCCTCCATCAAATCAAACACCCTCTCAAAAAAGGCCAAGAACAAATGAAAGTAACTATTTTCTCTCTTGCTTACTATCTCTGACAGAAGCCACAGCTTGGAAATCCTACTTTGACCGATTCTGATAGTAGGAATGGCTGAGAGATGGCTGATAGTTCTCAGTCTTCCACTCAATCTCTAAATTCAAAATCAGGCATGTAAGCCTGTGTAGTGGCTCAGGCCTGTAATCCCAGCTACAATGGAGGAGAAAAAAACCAAACATGCTTTTCAGAGGTAAGGAGTAGTTTATATGTGGGATACCTACCAATGCTAAGAAACACTTTCTGTCACTATGTGATTTAATGAATCCAAACCTTTCATAATGATGCCCATAGAACCTGTACCCACAAATTAGGTAAAAGCTTGATGCAGAAAAACTTGGATAGATTTTTTTTTTTATTATACCCCTACACATTGGCAGCATCCTAGGATATGTTCCTTCATATGCAAGCCATCTAAAAAGGAGAGAAATGATTTTATTTTCATACCATTCATCCTTAGGTGTACCATGAAAACAAAACTATACTTTCATTTGTACAGCCACTTTCACTTTTCAATTACCACTCCATGTATTCTTTTTCTACAATGTCCCTCATGCAATCTTTTTTTTTCTTCTTTTTCCCTTCGGTGTTTTGGAGGTAGGGTCTTGCTATGTAGTCCAGGCTGGCCTCAAACTTGGGGCAATCCTCCTGCCTCAGTCTCCCAAGTGCTGGGATTACGGGCATGTACCACCATGCCTGGCTACAACGTCCTGCAAAATAGTCTTTGTTTCTATTTTTACTGCCCAAAGTATTGGCTTATTACAGTTTATTAAATCTAAGATATCACTGATCTTAGATTCATCATTATTTTATGTATCAGAAAATAATTTAACAATTAAGCAGTAATATTGCTTATTATTGCACATCAATAAGTACATCAATTTTGAGACAATTTTGAAGATGCTAAAATGAGACGAAAAAACTGGGCCTTAGAATTGAGGAAATAAGATAATTAAAATAGCTTAAACTGTATGCCAAAGGTCTTAAAGCACTTAATAAAAAATTTAAATGACTGCTTTGTATTCTCTGCTATACTTTGAACATCTATGGAGATAATTTTTTTTTTTTTATTTTTTGAGACAGGGTCTTACTGTGTAGTTCAGGCTGGCCTTGGACTCACTATGTAGCCCAGGGAGGCCTCGAAATCACCGTGATCCTCCTGCCTCAGCTTCCTGAGTGCTGGTATTACAGGTGTGTGCCGCTATGCCTGGCTATGGGAACAATGTTTTTGTTGTCACAGTAATTGACTGGATGGTGATATCTGCATCTATGGGAGGGCAGGAGTGCCACATGTGCTGTAACTGTAGAGATGAGTCTACATAATGACAAACTCTCGATATCTAGTCAGGCATCTTCGTAGGTGGAACCATTTTGTAATTACCTGGCCTATAACCTCATTTAAAAAAAATACACGGCTTTAATAGACATTGACTTTCCTGGAATATAATCACTATATTACTTGAGAGAAGACGGTACGATGTGGCATCCCGGTCACTGACCGACACACTTATGCTTTTAGAGTTTTTATAATTGTCAATACAACAGTCCTACACTCCTATACCAGTTAGCATTTGTTGCTCATGTGTTCATGGTTATTTCATAGATAGGAAAAGTACCCAAGAATTTAGATACTAGAATGTATATTTTATTTAAAAATACTTTAATTTCTAAGTTTGATCCCCAGCACCGCCCCAAATACTTTAATTATGGCGAGAACACTATACTGATTTTCTCACCAAAATTACGTGTTTAGGTAGGTTATATAATCTACCTAACTATATCGTTTTATTTGAGGTAGAAGAGGGAGAATCAAATACAATTTATTATAAAAAGAGGATGTTGAGTCTCATGTGGTAGGGAACTGATGACTCAAAGTAAAGAGAAGGCTTCGAGAATTAAGAGTATGTGTTAGTCATCACCCCGCTTCTGTCTAGCTAGATAAGGAAGATAATAAGTAAATATTTACCCAAGAGCTGCCATAATTTAAATTACTTATTCTACATCTTACCATCATAAAGCTGAATTTAAAAATCTGCTTACAAAAAGGGGCAAAGACCTTCCTATATAATATTAAAAGTTTATAATATAGAAATATTTCCAAGAGCTATCAACTGTAACTTTGCTACTATAAATGCTTATTATAGGAAATGACAACTGTTGAAATATTTGTAGCAGGGAGTAGCTGGTTTACCATAGGAGGTTGAATTTGCTCCCCAACTTTATGATGTTAGCCCACTGACTACTAATCTTGTTCTAATTGACTTAACTAATTATTAAGATTGAGTATAGGCTCTTAAAATTTAGGATACCTACGGTAAAATATTTTCCAAGCGAAATAAACATCTCTAATTGGACTTTCATATACAATGTACAATCCCAATTTACCTCTGAACCACCTTATTTCAGGTTCTCTATGGCCCACACCTGGACTACTGCATATTTTCCGCGGTTCCAATCTCTCCCACTCCAATTTGTTCTGTGTACTACTCTACATTAATATTTTTCAAATCTTAAATTTTAAGTTCAATTTAATGGATTTCTCAACAGAGATTTTTAAAAGATGAGAAGGAATAAAAATAAGAATGCAATATATCATGTACAGGTACAGATCCCCTATGATGAATGTTATCACTATATACATCTAAAATGTACCATTAAAATAAAATAAATTAAAAAAATAAGAATGCATTACATGTCATAAAAGTAAGTACTGTTTCATAAAGATTTTGTTATAATCACCTCATATGTACTAAATTGCAACATAAAATGTACTTTTTACTATAGGTCATGGTCAAACAGTGTGAAAACTATTGCATTCATCTTTCCACATGCTTTTCCCTAGCTTTGATTCCTGTTTAAGGATAACAATGGCGAACACATATTAAGTACTTACGTGCTAGGGACTATGCTAAAGAGTCCTGTATGAACTAACTTACTCTCTAGCACAACTCTATGAAATAGGTATTGTTACTATTCCTGTTTCAAAGAAGCAAATTGAGACTTGGAGAAGTTATATAATTTGCCAGTAAGCTAGTAAATGCAAGACCTAAGATTCAGTCCCTCCCTGGATCTGTCTGCAGAGTCCATCCTCTTAGCAAGTCAGTTATCCTGCCTCTATCATTTGGGCTTATTTCCAAATGAGCAGGCCATGGGCATTCTGCATAGTGGAGCTCCTGGTAGGCTCTGGAGACATAGAAATTGGGCAAAGTACCTCAGTCTCTCCAGGAACTCCCTTTACTCTCAAAGCTTTTTCTCTAAGCAAATTCCTTATCACAAGGTGGGAGTGGAGCGTGGGAGGTAGTGGTCGGTTGTTGGCAAATTAAGTCTAGTCTGCCAACTGCTTTTGTAAATAAAGTTTATTATAACACAACCACACCTTTCATTTACTTATTGTCTATGCCTGCTTTTGTACAATAATAGCAGAGCCGGGTAGTTGTAACAGAGGTCATATGGCTTACAAAGCCCAAGATATTTACTATCTGGTTCTTTTACAAAAAGTTTGATGACCTCAATTATATGTCAAAGTCTTACTCTCTCTTCTCTACTTTAAATCCCCCAGACTCTCCTACCCTAGGTCAGGTTCAATCTCCTCTGAGAAATTTTTCCTGACTCCTATATCCTGATACCATATGTGCCTTGTCTTGACTACTAGATTGCAAGCCTAGCAGGACTAACCACACTTTTCTTCTCTCTTGTTCTCCACCATGGCCACGGTACCTTGTCTGAAAAAAACAGGATGCACGCTTATGGATGGAGACTGAATTTAATAGAGAGAGGCTATGGTGAGATCACTCAGCTTGATCCACCATCGAGGCCACATCAAGGATAGGGCTGGAAGAAGTGTGGAAGAGTGCTGGTAAGCCAACAACACAAAAGGGGGCAGGTCTTACCTTCTGCTCCACACATTTGATGAAATCACCTTGCCTAGAGTGCCCCACTGGCTGCTTCTGAAACTCACTGCGCTTCTCCAGGCGGGACTCAAAAGCAGCTGGGTCAGACCTGATCAAAGGTAAATCAAAGGGTAAACCACCTAGGCCTTTTTAGCTTTTGCGACAATAAAGCATCATGTTCTATCTCTACAGAGAAAAGACACAGGCACTCAGAGAGGCTGAAGGATTTGCCTTCAGTTAATGACTGGGCGCAGGCTTGAAAATCAAGAAAGTAGGGGGGAAAATCTAGTTATTCAACTGTTGTTAACCTTCAGGGGCCAGTGTAACTTTTTTTCTTCTGCAAGATATACCCAAGTGTGACACGGGGCTTGGTCCTTCAGGTACTTTTATCCGGGTAATTAGAATCCTCAGAACGGAAAGGGTACTCAAAGGTCATCTTGCTGAGCTACCACCACAGGCAGGAATCCTACAGTATCTCTACTAGGTGTCAAGCTTTAACTTGAATATACTCAGTCCTTTGACATCTCTCTTCACTCCTGCCCTTCAAACCGTCTGTTTTGCAGAAGATTTAGCATCAGAGTGCCTCCTTGACCTATCCTCTGAAAACTGCAGATGGAACATTAGAACTCGTCTTTTATGTTAAAATAGGGCTAGTTTTCAAGCTTGAAATTTGGGGCTGCCATCCTTAATGGCTGGCTTTCAAACCTGGGGGTGTCATCCTTGTTAAAAATTCTTCAGACTGGGCATGGTGGGGCACACCTGTAATCCCAGCAGTCAGGAGGCTGAGGCAAGCAGGTCATTGCAAGTTCAAGGCCAGCTTAGGCTATACAGAGAGTCCCAGTTCAGCCTGGACTATATAGTCAGGCTATGTAGTCAAAAACAAACAAAAAGAATTCTTTGGGGTGTGTAGCTAACAATGGGATATTTGGCTTTGTACACTTTGGTGATGATATCATCCACAGGCTCTAGTTGAGAGCTGTGAGACCCACAGTGTCATTGAGGGAGGCTGGTAGGATCCAGGGACATTCTGACAACCTGTATGGTAGACCCTCTCAGTTAAGGCATTATAGGGAGCCCCTCTTCCATAAAATTCCTTTCTGGAGGTAACATCAAATCCCACTCTGTTCACTGTCATGTAAATGGGCTGATCTTTCCCTCTAGATGGACTATGTCAGTCCTGCTAGTGGCCACAGCCCCTACCATGGTGACTGCACAGAGATGATGGGCATCGTGGGCAGCAGAGCTCTTGATGGGCTCTGGGGATATAGAAGTGACTAATACAGAGACCCTACCTCAAGGGGTTTACTATCTAGTGGGAGAGACGGCCATATTAGTAAGTACATGAGAGTGCTACAGGTGTTACGATGAAAATTTGTCCAAATATCCACACATCTGGTGGTTTCATGTTGCTGAACTTTTGAGTATGTTGCTGTTCTCTTTGCCCAGAACATCCTACCCATTCCCTCCAACTTTTTTGTGTTTGCCCATAATACTCAAAGGAAATTTTGGTAAGAGATAAGGGTAGAGAGACTAGAAGCAACCAAAGTGTGACAGCCTTGTGTGGAACACTCAGGAATCTGGGTGTTATCCAGAAGTCAACGGTGACTCAGAAAGCTCACTCTTCAAGAGGTAACAACAGTATGTATAAATGCCGATGGGAATGATCCAGTAAGGAAGCAGAGCAAGATCATTATTTATCCATGAATAATAAGGAATGGGAACTAGTGGAGATGTTTGTGTGTAAAAAGGATCAAAAATAAATGGCTGAAGCGGCAGGCCAAGCAAAGATTTAAAAAATGACAAATAACTTAAGAATATCTAAATCCTGTTGAAAGGAGTGCACAAGTACTCATGCATTTATTTCATCGTTGCTTCAAAAAGTGAGAAGAATCACTAGAGTAGCAGAGAGATGGATTGGGGTGGAGGGTCCAAGACTGGAAGTGAGAGGCACTAGAGGGTTATGGCAGTAGTTCAGGTAAATTAAGGCAATGAAATTAGAGATAAGACACAATGCAGAGAATTTGCAGTACTCGATTTTTGGTTTCCTTTCATAAGAGGCCTGCCTTCCTGCCCTGCCAAATCCTCTCCTAAGCTCTTTCACCTCTGATCTCCTTCAGCTCTACCACCACATCCACTTCCAACGCGTTCTAATCTCTAGCTCTTTCCCTCTGGAAATTGAGGGGTAGCGTTAAACTCTGAATTGAGTCAGACAAATCCCCACCAGCTGTGTGACCTCTGGGACGTCTCTTCCTCTCCTCCTCAGCTTCCTTCTTTTAGTGAGAGGGTTTAACTAATGGTCTCACGGTGTGGGTCTCCGCAGCAGTTAGCCGGCAGGTCTCTAGAATTACCAGCCCGGGAACTGGAGCGCTAGGCCACACCCCGGTTTACTCAGTACCTGACCTTGAGCAGGTCAAGACCCTTCTCTGGAAGATTTCGTTTCCCATTTCTATAATGGGGACAGGCCTCTCCAAGCTGCCTGCCTCACAGGGCTGTCAAAAAGCCCACCACAGCATTTTGAGAACTAAGGCACGAAGACAGCTCCGCAGAGACTAAGCAGCTGTGCGACCTCGGGCGAGCGCTCGCTCCTCTCGGAGCCTCGACACACCGTCGGCACACTCGGGGGTCCTCAGGTCCGGAAGCCCGGCCGCGCGCGCCGGGCCTGCCCTCTCCCCGCCCCCGCCTGCCGGCCGGGCCGCACCTGCGCAGTTGCTGGATCTTGTCCCGGTAGCGGTCGTAGAAGGGGTTGGCCTCCAGCTCGGCCCCGACCCCGCCGCCGTCCGCGCTCCCGGAGGGCTGGCCCGAGCCGCGGCGCACGGGGAACACGCGCAGCTGTGCGGGCGAAACAAAGCCCAGGGCCAAGGCCCGGCTGCGTACCGTGCACAGGCCTCGGTAGAGGCCGGCCACTTGCAGGACGGCCGGGCCTGCGCCACCCGCGGCCGCCCGGACAGCGGCCATGGCCGCCCCCGTCTCCCCCACCTCGTCCTCCGGCGCGTCCGCCAGGGGCCCCGGCCCTCGCGCCTGCTCCATCGCCCTTCCGGTCCGCGGCGCCCGCGCTTCGCCACCGAGGTTCCGCACGCCCAAAGTTCCGGGCGCAGGAGAGGGGCGAGGCGGAGCAGGGGCAGGGGGACGGAGCGGGAGGGACTCTCCGCTCCCGCCCTGCGCGAGCTCCAGCATCCGGGGCCGGTGCGGCCCGCTTCCTCCCGGGAACCTGCCCGGATCGCGTCCTCTCCTTCGGGACCAGCAGCCTCTGCTCGCCAAGTGTCCCCTGGAACGCCAGGTCGGTCCTTCGGGTCCGCACGGAGCCTGCTCCCTTTTAAATTCGTTTGGCACCAGCAGTAAAGTCCATCCTTCTGCATTAGAGGCTGGTTCACTAATTATCATTACTACTGCGGCGTCTCTTCACTGAGGTTGCTGTGCAGAACGCTGTATCGGCTTCGTATCTTACAAAGCGGGTATCACCTCCTGTTACAGATGAGGAAACAGGCTGAGAGAGTGATTTGTCCATGTTCTTGAGATCATTTCAAGATGCCAGCTGCTTCCAGTGTCTTGTTTCCCTTGACTCTTGACATCTGTCTGGAGAGCCATCCGAACTGAACTTCACCTCCTGACCTACGTGTGTGAACTCATGAGGTCGGGGACAATCACGTCACCATTTCTGTGGCTGCCGGCATGAGTGGACCCTCTGTAAGGGGCGTCCTTAGTTTGCGGAGAAGCCCCTGTCTGTGTCTCGCCGGACCGACCTGAGCCAACTCTGTTCAGTCCAGTCTGCACTCATGGAGGTGAAACCCGCCCTGTTCTAGGAGCAATGTACAGGAAGATCACAAATTCTGAGTGTGCTGGCCTGTGTCTGGCTCAGGATTCTGCACTTGCCCTTTCCTCTGCTCAGATCCGCACACGAACACCTCATTTTCATCTAGGACTCAGTTCGCACATCAGCACCTTAAGAGAACTTTTCTTTTTTTTCTTGGTGCTGAGGATCAAACTCAAGGCCTTGTGCTTGCTAGGCAGGCATTCTAACCACTGAGCTAAATCCCCAGCCCGAAAGAACTTTTCTTGATGAACCTCTCCATCCTTTCATAGTCTATTTTTAACCCTAATTATGTCCTATTATCTTCCTGGCAGTTATAACTATAAAAATTCTTAGATCCTTTTTTGCTCGTGGAGGTTACATTCTAGTGGAGTGAGAGCTATGCAGGAAAACAAAGCAAGCTAGGAAGTATTACTATATAAAGAGGCTACTTATATCTATAAGCAAGGGGACACTCTAGCAGAGACTGGAAGGAAATGAGGGAATGATCTGTATGGGTAGCTGGGGGAAAAGCCTTTCAGTTAAGGCAAACAGCAAATGCAAAGGCCCTGATGCAGGAACGTGCTTACCCCACTTGGGGAATAGCAAAGTGGTTATTGTATCTGGATGAGTGAGGGGGGTGGCAGTAGAAGTGAGACTAAGGAGGTATGAGTGGGTTGGCCAGATTACTCAGGACTTTGGAAACTTTATTTAAGGACTGTGATTTTTGATCTATATGAGATTGGAAGTCACTGTAGATTTTGAGCTGAGGAATAATATGTTTTACTCTTAAAAAGATCATCCTATCCTCTCTGCTGGTAGAATTTAGTGTATGTGGAATAAGGATGAAAAGTCTCCTAAGGGTGCCTAATTTGTCCTTGTTCACCTAGGACTTTTTATTTATTTATTTTTTTTGCTTTATAAACTTTTTTTTCTTCCTAAAATTAAATCTAAAAAGATGAAGATATTTAGATACCAGCGGTGTATCTATTTTTATCTCTTATCACTACTGGCTAAGTTTACATAATTTACGTAATAAGCACTTTCAATGTTGAAACCAAGAAAGTCCTCTCTTACTGAATCAGGACTTTCTTGGTCTTAGAATTGAAGACTCCATGTCCTGAGAACCCCCTCAAGTCCTGGCCAAGCAAGATGATTGGTTATTGTACTAGATCTCTGATCTAAGGGACTAAAGTTCACAGTGATGGAAAAGTGGCAAGATTTTGGGTATATTTTGAAAGAAAAGTTTCAAAATTTTGCTGAGAGAATGAGTGTGAGTGCGACAGAATGAATGGAGCCAAGGATGACTTGCAGGTTTTTGGTCTGAGCAACTGGAAGGACAGAGTTGCTATTTAGAGAGAAGGAAGGGTGCAGGTAGACTAGATTTTGGAGGAGGGATAATAGGAGTTTGGTTTTGAGCACGTTAGTTTGTGATAATAGACTGGCCATGAGAAATGTCAACCAGGCTGTTGGGTAAATGAGACTTTGAGGTGTGTTCCAGATGGAGATATGACATGTAAAGGCGTAAGTGTGGATGAGATTACTGAGGACTGAGCCCTGGAGCATGCCAACATTTAGAGATCAGGCAAAATAGGAGAAACCAGTAAAGAAGACTGAAAAGCAGGGGCCAGTGATATAGGAGGAGAGCCAAGGGAAATGGACCCTGGGGAAAACTCTGAGCTGAAGAGTTTCCCAATTTATGCACTGGGGAACTATAAAGACAGGAGTAATTAATGGTGCCACGAAGCTGAACTAGAACTCGTGGGAAGACAATTCTGTGGTGGACCAGTCTGACAGAGGTAATGGACATACACCATGCCCACAAGATGCCACTGGATGGAGTACCTTCTTTCCATTAACTTGGGACCACTGCACAAGCACTGCCCCAGGAATGCTCAGTGCTTAGAACCTAGTAACGTCTCCTTTGAGGAACAATGGGTCCTGAGCCTTCTGAAGACTCCCATTGGTGGAGAGATGAGTGGGTGAGTTCCCAATTCCAACATCCATAGGCTGGGAATGAAGGGTAAACCTTAAGGATTCCCACCAGGATCTGAGTGTCTCTGGCAGTAAGTGCCCCTCTAATTCCAGCCCCTTGCCTTGTGCCTTCGGGTATGGGGACAGTCAAGGAAGATCCTTTGCATTCATGGGGTGGTGGCTCCCCACTTGGAGTGCTAAACAGTTGAGAGGTAGTCTCTAGGAGGCTGAGGATTCCTTGAAGGCAGAGACTGTGCTCTGCCCAACTACAGGAGGTACTCTGGCATCCCTGTCAACTGGTAAACTTAACTTCCTTGCCCTGAGGCTCCTCAGTCCCATGGATCAGATGGGTCCTGGGCTGGGAGCCCAGAGGCCTGACTGAACCTAGGCAGGTCACACTCTCTCTAGGCCTGGGGTTCCTTATCTCTAAAGGGCTACACTGGCCTCTTAAGCTCCCTGGAGATCTAGCTTTGATTGGTGAAGAGAATGATGTGGCAAGTCTATGAGGAAGGAGGGAAGGAATGGAGAGAGTAGTCAGTGGAAGGAGTGATTGACAAATGGGTCAAGGAGAGCACTGAGAATCAGCTTGGACCCCAACCAAGAGCTGTCAGTCAGCCTGCCTCTTTTTCTTTTTTACTGCCTTAGTGTGGGTGGCACTGTACTTTGGATTCCTGGGGCTGTGTTCTGTGCTAATGGGCAGCTGCATTATCTTTCTGCACTGGAAGAAGAACATGTGGCGGGAAGCGCGTGCCCAGCAGTGGGTGGAGGTGATGAGAGCCTCCAGGTTCACCTACAGCCCACTGTTGTACTGGATCAACAAGCGACGGCACTATGGCATGAATGCAGCCATCAATACGGGCCCTCTCCCTGCTGTTGTGAAGCCTGAAACCGAAGTCCAGAACCCAGATCCTTCATGCGAGCTGGATATCCCTGAAGGCAGGAACGATCCTGTCCAACACAGCAGTCCCAAGAAGGAGGCCCCTGACCCTCTGCAACCCACTCTGGGGGCACCACAGCAGCCCACATCTTCCCTAATGCTGCAGCCTCAATCCAGTTCCCCACTCCCAATCATCTTTGAAGAGGCGCCTGGTGCACTAACCCTCTGCAGCCTACCTCCTATCCTGAGCCACTCTGTCTCCTACCCTTTGGCCAAGCACTCTGAAAAGAATGTCCACTTCCATTCCCTCCCCACACTGACCCATGGGGTGAAGAGCTTCAACGTCAAACCTTTTGCTGCAGAATTCTAGCTTCCTCTCACTGAGTGTGGAAGCTGAGCTACCAGGGGCAGAGTAGAAAATGGAGCTAATTTCAGGGAGGTGGTACTGACACAGAGGGCAGAGCCCATCTGGAGGCCACATTTTGAAAGATTAAAAAACAAGTCCCAGGCTCGCTCATGTCTCATTTGCTGTTAGGAGGGCAATGTCTTTCCTCTGTTTGGCACAGGGCGTGGGGCACTTTGCAAACCAAGCTGCAAGGTCTCACCAAATACAAGGTTGGCTGTGGAGAGACACACTGAAGCAGTACTTGTAGGACTCACTATCCCTCCGTTCAATATTTAAGCCCTTACATGTGAGCCAGGCCCTAGGCTAGGTCCACAAAGACACTGCTGTTCCACAGCACCCAGCTGTGGAGGTCCACAGGGGCTATGTCAGTGACCACTGGCGGTCCTGATGAGACCTATGAGCCACAGGACACTGAGGGCTTGAATGGCTAGTATCTATGGTATACGGATTTGTAGGTGGTCTCCCTGTACATTATTTCTAGGACTCACAAGAATACCGCCATGATAGCTATCATAAACCTCCTTTTACAGATGAAAAGACAGGTTCCAAGGGCACAGGCTATGTCATTTTTATGGTGCAGGGCCAGTTTCCCATTTTACATCTGCCTGGCATCCAAGTTCCTGATCTTTTCCCCACATACCACGGTGTCTCTTCCCTAATTCTGTGCCATTAGAACGCATTCGCTGCCTGCTTTTGTGTGTGTAGGGTGCCATCAACTTGGTCCACAGATTGGCTTGGATCGAGTACAATTATGTGTAGAAATACATCCATTGTTTATCTCTCTTAGACTAGCTCCATGGCCTCCCATAAGTTAAGAGCTGCTATAAAGGAGTATCAATAATTTTTGTACCTTCTGAACAGTCCTATAAAGACAAAGATAATACCATGTGGCCCCAGTTTAAAGATAAGAGAGTTCGGCTCTGTCACAGAATATACACTTCTCCTTTTCACTTTGGGAATGAGCAAATCCTCTCATCATACTTGTAAATGACCTAAGTATAGACTTCCCTGAGGGGAACGGCCACTGAGTGTGTGTTCCTAGAACCTACTAAACATGTAGTTAATTTTTTGATGTGTGTAAAAGTCCCAGCCCTATCATGTGACCCATCCCTAGCAATCCATTTGAAGCCTTCTTCTTGCAAACTTGCTATCATATTGAATCTCAAAATATAAAACAGGCTTAAGTGGAGGTCAGGGGCTCACTCCTCCCTCAGCTTGCTCCTTCCTATTCCGCAGATACATAAAGCCTAAGCCTTACAGCCTTCATTTCTTCAGGCTAAATACTGCAATTCCTAGGGCAGATTTTTTTGAACATGACTTTGTGCCCACCGTCTGTTACTCCTTGCTGTCAAAAGGAAGACAGAATCCAAAAAATAGGGAACAAAGCATATTTTCCCTCTTAATAATCAGGGGAGTGGGGAAGAATTTATTCATACACAGAGAAAAAAGAAATGTTTTATTTAGATAAAATAGCTGTATTACTGATATGAAATAAGCAAAGCTTGAAACAAGTCATGGAAACCTTGAATTCACTGTCTAAACAAAACCCAAATCGCTTATGCATTACCAAAATAACTTCACTAAAACAAAGTAGATTTACATTTTTTAATATGAGAAAACAACAAGGTAGGTTAGGTTCTTATAACAAATACACGCTCTATAAAGCCTCAGGAATATCCAAATGTGTTCTGGTTTGGATATGACAGAAGGTACCACACATCTAGTTGGTGGTGACAAGCAAGCCAATGAGCTGTGTAGGAAACAAAAGCTGTCACTAAAAAAAACTCAACAGGCCATTAAGAGTATGAGCCCATTACAGTCAAAATCCTCAGCTGTGACCAGCAGGACCAGCAAGGGGGGCTGAAGGGTTATGTCCAGCAACTGCAAAGAAAGAAAACTGCAAGGGAAGGGAAAACAGCCAGCAGCAGGGGAAGGGTGTCCACTCCTCTGCTTTGCTGATCAGACTCATTCCTAAGTTCAAGCACCTTCCAGCCCTTCAGACAACACTATGGTCATCGAATCCAGGTACTCTTCTTCCATTGGTTCTTCTCTTTCTATACTACTGTTTGCCTCTTCTGACTGATGGGGAGACTCTCTTAGTAAACATGATGCTAGATAGTACAGGGCCACAGAACAAAAGGATCAAAGAGCAGAGCTTTGAGAAACTAGAGAAGCAGTAGGAACTGCCAGACTGAAAATGTAAAAGGACTCATCAAAGCCAGACTCAACACCACTAATCAGTCTGAGAGCTGAGATGTGACAGGTGAGGCCTGACTACAGCTGACAAGACACAGGTCTAACATAAAAATGAAGAACATAAAAATGAAGATCTCCAATTAATACTGAGTGGTGAGCTTCTGAGGCTCTTAAGTCAGTGTGTCTGCTCAACTTTCAACAAAGGAGATCTAGATTCCTACTTCTGTCCAGGACATACGGTGGTTTCCGCAGGCAGGATGACAAAGATATCACAGGCCTAAGAGCAGCATGGATGCCTATGGAAGACTTGGTAGGGGGGGGAATGGCATTACACATGGCTCTGGGGTGAGGCTGGGAGATAAGCCTGAGATGGGATTTTAGAAGATAAATTAAAAAAAAAAAATCTCCACGGAGGGGTTGGGGATTTAACTCAGTAGTAGAGCACTCACCCAGCAAGTACAAGGACAAGTTTGCTCCCCAGCACTACCCCCTCAATCTCCAATCTCCATGGATAGCTATTGGATGCAAAAGAAAAGTACATACCACAAAGAGTTAAGATGTCCTGAAAGTATCTGGCTTGAATAAGAACTTGAAACTAAAAAGGACAAGCTACATTACCCTCAAGTATATTTCATATAAATCAGTTTTCAAAAAAATACCTTCCAGGTACAGACATACTATTTATGGTACAATATATACAAATATAGCAGTATAAGTCAATTTATTGCTAGAATTTTATTAGTTGTTACAAAATCTGTAAGGGTGTATATATTAAAAAAGAAAGGGGGGAATGGAAGGCAGCCAGAAGAACAAGAGTTATCTTCAAATTACTTAAAGTGCCAGGCTAATTTTAAACTACTTTTTTTCCCCAAGAAAGTAAAATAGATGGGTGAGGGAAATGTTAAGAAAAAAATTTAAAAAGAGAAACAAGCCATAATGAGATAAGCAGGCACATTTATGGGAAAAAACTTTGTCTTACTTTAACTAAATTTTAAGACTTCTAGAAAAAATTTAAGGTTAGCCAACATCAAATTGAATGTAATATAAAGAGAAAAAAAGGCATTTAAATTTAAATGTTTAAGGGTACTGGACTGCATCCATGGATGACAGGGCAGCTTGGACAAAATTATATGGAAATGATCTCTACTGAAGACACTGGTGTTGCAAGAACTTCTCTAGATTTTACCCGGCTTTTCTATATCAAAGTTAAGTTCTGTGAAGCTTTTCTTTCATGTTGCTCAGACAGATTCTAGAAACAACATGGCAAGCCTAAGCCAACATACAGGTGACAGGGAGGTATTACTCCTTCCACTCCAGGGGCCTTTGTGTCAGGTCTACATGAATATTTAAAGGGAAAGATATTACACTTGTTTGTATTAGATTTGAAAACAATTTGTTACCATCATGTGAAAGCTCTTGGCTCCAGACCTGCCTGCTACAGACCTGAGAATTGTAAGGAAACTTGAATGTGATTTCATGTTTCATTTTATAATCTTTTTGGCCTTAGTCATCCCACCAAGAAATGTATCAGATTCTTTTATAAAATCCCAAAGGGTATGGTTTCCTGGGTCAAAATCAGAAGCACAGCTTTCCTCTAATGCTCCAGGTGACTGGGGACTTCAGCCCTACTGTTCAGAATGGAGACAGTACTGAAGGAAGGAGCCAGCTACAACTTCTTGTTTGTTTTTAAGACAGTCTCACTGTGTAGTCCATTCTGGCCTCAACTCGTGGTAATCCTGCAGTGACCTCCCAAGTCTGGGACTACAGGTGTGTGCCATTACACTAGGGGCCAGCTATAGCTTTAAGGTAGGTCTGAGTAGCAGGAGAAGGCAATTTGTCTTGCTTGGGATGGGGGAAGGGGGAATGTAGCTCCCCACTGGATAACTTTTTATGCTTATAAACCCTGAAGGAGAATTAAAAATGAGAAAAGTCCCCAACAACTCTATTGAGCCTGGGTCTGGCACTGTCCCCAGAGTCTACATCCTTACCCCATATGCCAAACCCCAGAGCACTTTTTTGGAGGGGGTGCTGGGGATTGAATTCAGGGCCTTGTGCTTGCTAGGCAAGCACTCTATCACTTGAGCTAAATTTCCAGCCCTACACCAGGGCTTCTGAGTGTTGCTGTAAGATGTGAACAGTTTCAGTGGCTACCCAAATTAGGTGAGTGATTTTTAATAAGTCATTGTTCATATCCTGTTCAAAACCATTTTCCTACTTTCCGCACAATATGCACAATCTTCCATTCATTTAAAATATTTACAAACAGAAAAGGCTTATCTTGTAAAGAAAAGACATTTTCTGAATCTCTATAAAGTGCAGCTAATTTAAGGCAAATTTATATGAAATATAAAAGGTGCTTATTCTCTCGATATACACATTTTCCAGTTTTAAAAGATAAAGGTCTTCTTCCCTCAAAAAAAAAAAAAAAAAAAAGGAAAGAGAAAAAGAGGGCTTTATTTTTTTCCTAGCAATTTTAAAATGTAAGCTCTTACTAGTGTCAGGAAATCATAAATTTCTGAACACTGTATTATAAGTTAATGTTTTTCTTTTTTAAAAAAATAACTTTTTTATATAGCTTTTTCAAACAAGTGAAAAGGTGGCAATGTGTCTGCTACAGTAGTCTGGAGGACCGGAGGGCTGATGGGTGAGTGAAAGAACTGTTTTTGTTAGGCAAGTAGATTTTAGGTTGTCCGTGGTATATATCTGTTACTAAAATATGCCTGATACAGTTAGACACCTAAAGCTACTCTCAGCTCTAGGAATGAGTATCTTCCATCTCCATTGGAATCAAATGCTCTCAAATTCTCTGGTTCTGGTATGGCAGAACCTAGGGAGCTCCAGATTTCCTGGTAGGTCAGCTTCCCATCCACGTCCTGGCCAGTCTTGTGGAATAAATCCTGAAGATCTGTCAAAAAGGAATCACAAAAGATGTATATGTCTGTACATATAGCTAAATTTAGTTAAAAGTAGCCTGAAGTGAATTTAAAGAACTAAAAGAAAAGCTGTTTTTGCAGATTTTGTTCACAGAAAGCAACATTTAGGATCTCACTAAGTTAGACTGATTTTTGATCCTTTAAGAATGAGAGGAATCCTGCATCACATTATCCCTGGCAAACAGAGTAAGCGCCAGACAATCATGGAAGAAATGCATGGAGTGGCTTTCTCTGTGTCCAGGACATTCTGTTTAGATTTTTCAGATTTTATTCTATGGTGAAGGGGTGGAAAGGAATATGGAGACCTATTTGTAAGAGCTAGTCTACAAAACAGATATTATGAGATTTCTTGTTAGGTGGCTGAGTAGAAACTGGAGGAATGTTTTAGAAGTCCATAAAGCAGCAGCAATCCCCATGACTCAGCTTTCTGAATTTTGATAGGAAAACCAAAGCTTAAAAGGAAAGTAACTTGCTGAAGGTCACAACTCTTACATAGCTAAATACAGACTAGAGTACAAATTTTCTTATTTTACCCAGTCTGGTGCTTTTCCTGATTTGTGACATTGTCACTCTGAATCCAGAAATCAAGCAGATCAAGGAGCAGGGACTCAATACTGCAATGCGATAGCATTTCATCTTCAAGAAAACATTCCTGAGGATATGGACAAAGCGGACTGACTCTCCTTATATTGGCGATGAAAACGTAAAAAGGTACAGCTACTTTGGAAAATAGCTTGGCAGTTCCTCAAAAAGTTAAGGGATATAACATGACCCAACAATTTTATTGCTAGGTATATACTCAAGTGAAATGAAAATATACATCTATATAAAAACCTGCGCACTAATTTTCATAGCAGTATTGTTCTTAATAGCCTCAAAGTGGAAATAACACAAATGTTCAACTGAGGAATGGATGAACAAAATGTGGTATGTCCATACAATGGAATATTATTCAGTCACAACATGAATAGGCCATGAAAACATTATGCTAAAAGAAGCCTATGCAAGTTCACATACTGTATGATTCATTTATATGAAACATTCCCAAAAGGCAAATCTGTAGGGACACTGGTTGCCAGGGGTTAGGAGCAGAAGGAATTGGGGAGTGACTGTTCACTGGGCACAGAGTTTTGTTGTATGGTGATGAAAATGTGGAATTACATACTGGTGACAGTTGTACAACTGTGTGAGTATACTAAAAACCATTCAATTATACATTTTGAAAGGCTGTTATGGTATATGAATTATATCCCAAATAAAAAAAAAAGCAGAGAGCTGTATTTTCTCCCTCTCTCTGTATATAGTTTAAAAATTTTTGGTAGATAAAAAAGAGAGCAATACTACCAGGTGACAGGTATCATTTTTATTTCTAAGACACTTTCATTCAATAGGACTGGAGAATTTCTACTAATGTCCCTAACATTTAAAAACGACTTGATTTTATCCCAATCATCAAATAAAGGATTTAGTGCCTAAAACTGAAGAAGGTCAATGGGGCTTATGTTTCTTAAAAAACAAAAGAAAACAAAACAACAACTTCCTAAATTCTTTTCCTTTCTTTGTTTATTCAGGATTCAATGGCCTTCTTGCTTCTTGGTACTTGGGAAAAATGAAAATGGCTTGAAGGGGGAAAACAGTTCCAGTCCATCAAGAAGTTCTAGTAAACACCTTCTGTATAGGGCTTGACTCCTGCTTCAGTCACAGGCCCAGCAAAGCAGCTCATAAGACCTCAAAAGCTGTATGAAAGCCAGAAAAGCTGATGTAGATGCCTCTTCTCAATGCTTGCCACCAAGTGGCTAGATAATTTTATTTATTTTTTTGGTGGCATGAGTTTACATAATACTTGGTAGCAGTATTCAAATCAAAATGATTGCTGCTTTAGGTCACTGCAGAAATATCTAAGGCCCATGGTAAAGTCTGAAGTACAAATGTTAAGACTGCTATCCCTCAACTGAACACTCATTTCCCCATTAATTTTCATCAGTTCCTGATATAATGATGGACAGCGGAAGAGGCAATTTGTGTTGCCTTTGAACATAATACTCTCCCCTCTCCAGAGAACAGAGAGGAAAAAAAAAAAATCAGGGATAGGGAAAAAAGTAATCACATTGTGATGGTGCTATAAATCTTACATATTTTACGCTTCAATGATTAAATCCAGTCGGTTGATAACTCATTCGTTCATTTAACAAATATTCATGTATACCGGGCGCTGTGCTAGAGTCTGGGAGTGATTAGGACATAGACCTTACCCACAGAAGTTATATTTTCTACCCCCTAGGAAATTGTAACAGAGTGGCAAGTGCTAACTACGGGTAAACACAAAATGTAACAGCACACAGGAGAAGTCTACTCCAGTCCTGGGAGGTAATGTTTCCTGGTAAAATGGTACCTAGGCTAAAGTAAAGAGCCAGAGAAAGGTAGGTAGATAGGAATGGATGATTTTTTCCCAGGCAGTTAGCAAATGCAAAAATCGGGAGGTCACAACATTGCAATGAATAGATGACACTATTGGAAACAAAGCAAACATATTTTTCTGTGAATTATATCCTTCCTACTGATGTTTATTTTGCTGATTTTCAGCAAAGGGGCCTCTCATTTTTGGACTGCAAAAACAGGGTCAATTTTTATTTTATTTTGCTAATATCACAGTATTGTATTTGCCTTTATGCCTTCTACACTAGACTATAATATCCTTGAGGAAAGAATTCAAGACTGTATCTTATACTGTATTGTTATAGCTTCGCATGTGGCCTAATGAGGCACTCAGTAAATGAATGAGGACCCTAAAAAACAATAACAGAGAGATAATATGGTACATTGGTTAAGAGTGCAAGCTTTTGTGATAGCCAGTCTCAGACTGAATTCTGCACAGCCGATTATTTGCTATTTGGACTTAGGTATTTTCCTATCAGTAAAATGGGTATAATACATGAATACTTATATTCACAGGATGGTTAATAGGATGTGATACATATCAAGCACCCAAATGAAATACACATTAAACGTTAGAATCTTTTTATAAGTTAAAAACCATCAAAAAAGTCATTATTTTGAACATTCCCACCATTATCAGTATACAAATTTACCTGCAATGCTAGAAATTCCTGGTAGGGAGATAGGTCTTAGTTGGGCAGCTTTCTCAATTTGGTCTCCAAGAAACTGTGAAAATTTTGGCAACGATGATGGCTTTGATGTGAAACTCTGAACTTGCTCTGTAACAAACACATACTTTCAGTACAACAAATCTAACACTAAATTAAGCTAGTATTAAAGGTTACCTTCTAGCACAATTGCATATGTACTTAATTTAGAGAAACAGTTGAGAATTAAGTTGCATAGTTACTATATGAAGTTAATGGTTTGGACTGAGATATGTTTGTGGGTAAGTGAAGATGAATTAAGGGATATGAATGAATTACGGCTTTAAGAGGCAATCTCATTAGAGTATATTGGGTAAGTTTAGCATCTCTAATTAAAAAATCTGAAAACGGAAATGCTCCAAAATCTGAACTTTTTGACCACCAGCATGACCAAATGGAAGATTTCACACGTAACATAACCATAAGATTTCCTCATGCGATGGGTTGTAGTCAAAATGAAGGTATACAATATACTACATAAAATTAGCATTGGGTTATGTACATAAGATATATATATATATATAAAAAATAAATCAATTTCATATTTAGAGTTGAGTATTATCCCTAAGACATCTCATTATGTACATGGATATATTCCATAATCAGAAAAAAACCTGAAATCTGACATACTTTTGGTCCTAAATATTGTGGATAAAGGATAATCAAGCTGTAGTACAAGTTAGTATTGTACACATTTAGATGGTAATAGCCAAGTCACAGCATAATGCTTGGATATTAAAGATCTTTGACATCCTGTGAGATATAGAGTCAGTCTGGTCTGGAATAATGTGCTACCAGACAAGCTGATGCTAAAACAGTGCTGCTGTAAGATTAGGTAGCATTACATTTTAGAAAAAGGTCTCCCACTATAGTTCTTTTTCCTACCCAAGAGAATTCAAGGTAGCTGAATTGCTTTTCCAAAACTGAAAAATACTTCTAGGAGGAGGGGGTCAAGGTCAACACAGTCCAGTGCCTTTGTTATGTCCTCCTAGGGCCTAAATCAATCTAAGTTACTGCATCTGCTAATATTGATTAGTTTTATCCCTTACCTAAAGCCAAGCACCCTTCCAACCCAGTAAGCCCATCGTTATATGTTAATGATTTTCAGGAGGATTGATATTTATTTTTAAGTAAATTTTATGCACTTAGAGAAATGAAAAGACTCCCATAAACAACATTTAGAACTAGTTTAATATACACTATAATAGTAACGTTTTTGCTTATAATTGGATGCAGACAGCATGGAGAAGTCTATTTCCAGCTAGACATTACCCATTCTTCCCTTAATAGACCAGAGTACAAATCATGTACAAAATGGGCTTTTTCTAAATGAAAGCAAAGTGCATCAGCTTCATCTCGGTGCACTCAGGCATCATTCACTTGGTTCGATCAGTGCTGCTGGAACACCTTCCCCACGCCCTGTGCGGGAGGCAAGCTGCCCAAGCCTGCGTGAAATATTCAGAAGCCCGCCCAGTACTCACCTTCGCCTGCAGTCTCGGGAGGCCTGTTGCTCTCAGGTTTGTTTGTGAGAGCACTGATCAGCTGCAGCTTCTCTCTTAGCTTGGATACCTGAGAATTTGAGCTATCTTCTTTCTGCCCAAAATAAAGACCAAAGAAGGTTTAAGGTAAAGGAAGACCTTACCTCAATTTCCACTGTGTTCACAGGGCCTATTTAGCACATAGTGCTTGACTCTCAGGAGGTTTCTTCTACAGGCAATGAAGGAATGAATCAGCAAATACTAGGCATACTTTTGGTGCTCAGTGTTGATGAGTGTCTAGCTGGACCATTAAGGGAACATTATGCTCCAGATGATCTGATTCACTGTGAACATTTGGCTGACGGGGGAGGCATGGTGCATCAGCAGTAAAGGAAATGTACCCTTGCTCAGGTGTCTGTGAGATACCCATTTCCTAAATGATGAGGACACTGTTCTCCAGGAGCTATTTCACACTAACTAAATAATGTCCTGAATCTCTCAAATCACCTTGTGGCCAGATCCTCTAAGGCAGAGCTGTGTGCTCTTACCATCTGAAAAAGAAACAAGCAGTGGAACCCAAACCAACCACAGGTATGCCCCTCAATCTTCCACATCCCCCTGTGGTGGTGATTCAACTGGTGTAGCAAGTATCATTAACATGAAGAAACAGTGATATTCTAATTCAAAGTCTTACTTCCTCATATCTTTAAAAAAAGTTTCCCTCTTGGACCCTGCCTTAGTCCCAGGATGATCCTGAGTGGTACATAAAAACACATTTAATTGAGAAAAGACAGATACCTGGTTTTTCTGAGGCTAGTTTCTAACTGCTTACACTACCTATGAAAAGGCCTGATCCTATATTTATTAGAACAGGAGCTCATTTCACATTTCTTTTATTCAATATGTGTTTACTTGTCTGTCTCTTATCTTTATTTCTACCGTAATAGTTACTGGTTAGTTGGCTTTTTTAGGAATCTCCAATATGGACATATGCAATGGGTACTAAATCCTTGAGAAATCACTGGTAAGGAGAAACTGTATCTGGTAGGACAAAGGGACAGATACATCAGGATGACAGTCAAAAACACAATGTTCGAAAACAAAGCCAAGAAATTTAGGCAAATATGTGCACTGGTATTGTGTTGATATTTACTGTTAAAATATGAACTACTGCTGAAATCACCTCTATTTTTCTAATACTATTCATCTGTTACTTTTTTGTGCTCAACATTTATTTATTGTCATTCTCTAAAGACATGTTTAAAAAATTGACAGAGGTACTTAGAAAACTCTAAAGTCCAGCTAATGATGCATTAAAAATTTAAAAATATGTGACTTTATCAGGACAATACAAAGTTGTGAAGGATGAAAAAATAAAGCCAAAAAGCAGTGGTTCCGGTCTAAGTTCATTTCCTCTGAACCACATATCCTCTGAATTTCTCAAATGCAATGAGCATTTTAGTCACTCAGTCGCAGTCTTCCTCGCTTCCCCTTTAGCTTAACCCAGGACTTACAGTGTTAAACAGTACTCCAATCAGAGAATGCTGCAATCAAGCTTTTCTTCCTGGGACATCAAAGCATATCACAGATTGCTTATTTTATATTGACAGTACAAGGTACAAGGTAACGGGACCTGGCTGAAGCTTAAATGGACTAGGAACATATTGAGACTGCAATCGAAAGATAGGAAATGATTTTGAGGTTGGACGCCGTTTTTAGATTATCTATGTGTCTGTCCCATTGTTAGTACAGATAACTATCTTAGTTTCTTTCTTTTTTTTCTTTCTTTTTGGAGGGGTGCTGGGGATCGAACTCAAGGCCTTGTGCTTCCTAGGCAAGTGCTCTACCACTGAGCTAAATCCCCAACCCCAAAAGCCATTTTCTTAAGGAAGCCTCCCTGACTTCTGTTAACCCTCAAGTCATACCGTATGCTTTTCTTGGTAGCACTTATCGGACTTACAACTGATAAACTGATTTTTACTTCTGGGTAAACCTCCTGTTATTTATCTTTATGATTTGTGTTTTTATGGTATCAGTTCTGTTGGTTACTTGATCAAAAGATTCTCGTTTCAGAGTGGCAGCTCCATTACCCATCTTAGAGGGCAAAAAAGAACAAGAGGAAAAGATTAAAGACATTGATTAAAAGTTGATTGACATTTACTACATTAAAACAAACTGGTCAAGGTTTCTTTTGAGACAGGGTCTCACTATGTAGTTTGGGCTAACCTTAAACTCACCATGCAGCTCAGGCTGGTCTTGACACCACAGTGATCCTCCTGCCTCAGTGATATGAAAGCTGTGATTACAGGCATGCGCCACCACACCTAGCTGGTCAAGTTAACTTAGAGGGTCTCAGACCAGTTTCAACAGAAATGACAGAGTAGTGGGAGAATGAGAAGAAAGAGGGAGGAAGGCCACAGAGATAGAAAATGGAAACTGGTGCCTCTAGTTGTTTCAGTCACAAACTTTAGAAGTTTGACGTATAAAAGGTGATGAAATTTTATCTAGATCCAGGCTGGATATGATGATGTTGGAAATAACAGTAGGATACATGGATATTATTACCAATTTCCTTGCCGAAGAAAAATAAAATAGAGAGGACAAGGACAGTAAGAGAAATTTAGAGGTGGTAAGTTTTTGGCTAGGGATTTAGCTCAGTGGTTAGAGTGCTTGCCTAGTAAGCACAAGGCCCTGAGTTCGATCACTAGCACCAAAAATAAATAAATAAATAAATAAAGAGGTGGTAAGTTTTCACAATAAGCCTTGCAAACTTTCAAGGCATAATATTCATCAAACCATTCAAGGTTCCTAGCCCCTCCTTAGCTTAGCTGAGTTCAAAAGATCTTTTAAAAATAGGGCTCCTTTAATCTTCCCAGCTTTGTAGTAAATTACACACCCCTGTAAAGCAGGAGGGGAAAAGGGAGGAGAACAGGTCTTCCTACTCTACCCTTCAAAGCCACGTCTAGGCAGCTTGCCAGGCTCCTCTGGGACAGAGCCAGTTCAAACATTCCTTGCCATGTGCCAGAGTTTGACTCTCCTTTTGGGCTTGCTTCCAGCTTTGGTGGTTACTTGAATTTATAGTACAAATTTCTTGTATTTAGTTTCTACTTTTTTTAAAAAAAATATATGCCTGTGTCTTTGTGTATGAAATCTTTAAGGTGAGGCCTGCAGCTGTTAAAAATAATCTGCAGGGATCCCACTGTAATGTATATATGAAAGGTAATTAAGAAAAACACATCTATTCATAAGAACATGAAAACCAGCAAACTGGGGGGTTGGCCACTTATTAGTCATTTAGATTCCTTATAAGTAAAATGAGGGGTTGGACTCAATGACCCTGTAAGTTGATCTGGTCTGACCTGATCTGGTTTAAATGGTTTTCCTGACTTTATATACAAAGCACTCCCCCTAATTTGCAGATAGAAGCAGGATCTGAAAGCCAAGTTCAGGCTTAAAGAAATGGCAAAAGATATTTGTAATGGTCATTGTCATTGCTCCCACTTCTAATACCTTGAAAAAGAAAATATCAAGAAGGTGTTCCTTGGGAATTACATGCCAGAGCCACCCCACCAGATGGGCCACTGTAGCACAACACATCTGTCATCCCTGCCAACCACTTAGCAGGAGGCCTTGGCAGGCGTCTTGACCCCTCAATATCTCCCTTTCCAAATCTGGACTGGCACTGCCTGTGCTATTCACATCACAGAACTAGTGTAAGGATTAGAGGAGACATGGATTAAACATAACACAAATGTGTAGCCTCTCAAATATGGCAGAAGACTATTCTCAAAAGGTGGTGGAATGTCACCCATGTACAGACAAAATACAGTGCAACACAGATCATGTCACAAAAAATCTGAAAAGCTTACCATGCTGGAGGTCAGGTTTGTTCTCTTTTCTATCTTGCTCAGAGCAACCATATCACTTTCTATCAGATTGACTCTTTGGGTAACACTACTGAGTGTTTCATTCATTCTCTTGAGTTTAAGATCATTCTGTCTCTGGTACACCAATAGGGCACTATTTGCCTCCTCTAAAGAGTTACGAAGGTACAGGATATCCTAGAGTAGAAATAAAGCAAGTTGCAGAACCAGCTCAAGACACACAGTAGACAAGCAGGCCAGTATCACTGAACAACCATTATTGTGTCAAATTACTGAAGCAAACTTCTTTTTCTGGTTGTGAACATCAATTGTCTCTGCTTTGTCCCTCATACTCTAAATTGTTCCCAGTTTACTCCCTCTGGACTTGTTTGACCTCAGACAGATACAAGGGGAATGAGGGAAGAGGACTACCTACATGGTTCTCTGGTCAGAAAAAAGTGAAGAGTTTGGGAATTGATTACCCAATGTTTTCCTCGCTTGCTGGCAGAAAAGCCTGCTGGGTTATTAACGGAAAGTCCCATTAACCTAATTTGTCAGAACAAAACTACCTTAGGAACAATACCAATTACTGAATTGGCTCATGTAACAAAACTATAACAAGTAGTGCATTATTTAGTACAAGCTTCAATTATTTTTATTGACATCCTCTAGTACTGATTGCTACTTAAAAAGGAATGATGACTACAGGGTTTAGAGTGCATTCAACTCAGGACAGAAATTCTTCTTAGCGAAGATTTCCTTTATTCCCTATAATGTGATTTTGAACTCAATATCCTTTTTTCTTCTCTCTTGCCTTTCATCTTTAGACTTTAGAAAATCCCAATTTTTAAGGATATGCCCCCCAACATTCTTAGGGTTACTATGTTTCAAAATAGCCATCAATCTGGAACAACCTGCTATTCATCCATCTTTGACTTGCCCAGATTGCTATTTTTCAGAGTTTCAGGATAATATGGTCACTCTGTCTTTCGAGAAGTGAAAAGGAATTTACTCCACTGACTGACATTCAGGGGCAAGAGCAGAGTGTCAGGGAAGAGACAGGGCAGCCTTTTGGGTCCCCAAGATACCTACATACATCTCTCTGTGCTAAGCTCTCAGGCAGGCAAACAGATAGATGAGCACATGCTAAGGCACCACAGCATCGAGGCCAAAATCCTCAGGCTGCCTCCACAGCCCACCGTAGTACACAGACACAAAGTACCTGTTTCAAATTCTCGCTGTGGGTCTTATTGTCAAGCTCTGATGCTGCTAAAGGTGTTGGAATGATCTGGTTGCTCCCATTAGTCTCCTTCAAGAAGTGCTGATTCTGTTAAAATGGATGGAGGTTAGTACAGGCAGCAAGTAATTACTACGTCTACTGAACCATCTAGGGAGGTCATGGAAAATTCCAGCCTCCCCCAGATTCTGCATCCACAGATTTAACTACAAGTACCCTATGAACCTATAGTATGACCAGTCTTGTGCTAGGCCTTGGGGGCACCACAAACTTTTGGGGATGCCCAGCCTGAAGGATGGACAGGACCAGTAAAGCTCAGATTATCCAGGAAACCAAGGACCTCCCAGTCTGCTTCTCATAATGGAATGAACTCAACAGAAACATTTCTCCTTTCCTCTATTACCTGTACTCCCAGAGAAACTGAAGAATCACTAAAATGTTCCCATGACCAACTCAGTCTGAACCTGGGATGGTGCCATCATTTTCACTAGTCCAACAGGGTTTCAACATTACAAAAGCAACCAGTCATGTAAGCACTGGCATCAGGCATTGAACATACCACTGATCATGCATATTGTGTTTCCCCTACACTATATACCAAGATTTGTGTTGGAGGGTTACCTTTCTTTCCCTCCCCACTACTCTAGTCTCTCTTTGTAGAGATGAAAGTATAACATGCTTATACTGTATATATTTTTCCCCATTAGTGGGAAAACTGCCTGCCTTAATCCTTTACTGTCAGTAACTATAACAGTATAAAGTATGTCAGTATTTGGATTACTATTGGGAGCCATGGAAGTTTAAAAGAGGTAGATTTAATTATAATAGAATGTAATTGGTAAAAAAAAAATTGGTTTCCTTGAAATCTGAAATCCTAGATATTTAGCAAGCCTGCTTTTATAATAAACAAAAGCAACATTAAAGAGAAAAGGAGGAAAAACCCACGATTCTAGAAAGCAGGGATTTTTCAGTTGGGAAAAGATATTTCAGAAAATGGTTCACTACTTGAGAACAAGTTTGAGACGAAAGAATTGCTGAGCCATAGGGTCTTTATTATTATGAGTTACACAGTGGCAGATGGAACCAGAAGCCAGGAGCCAGGTGTCTGGACATTTCGATAAATGCTTTTCCCTCTGGGTTGGCCCCCACTAATTAGTAGGAATACTGGTTCTGAAGAAAGCAAAAATTCCTTCCTTCTAGAACTCTCTTACACAGCTCAGTTATCCTTGGTACAAACTTTCTAGTTTAAATTTGTAACTCTGAATGCAGGAAGATGTTGGGGAGATCTAGAAATTAGTCAACAGGCTAGGGAACTTTAGTGTGCCTCAAATAGTACTAATTTCATGTACATGTGATTCATCTTTCCAGAAAGACAGCAAGGACTGTACCATCCTTTTTTACTCTTCATAAAACTTTCATGAAGCTGTTACCCATTGATTAATTAAGGTCTCTGAATGACTGTGGACAGCTTACATCTGGAGTAAGAGAGATGTTTAAAAGCAATTCCTGGGCACTGCAGAGTTTTGCATCTGTATCAGCTGTTTGTTGCCACATAACAAATCATCTCCAAATTTTAAGATTTAAAACAACAGTTACTTCGCATTATTCTGAGGGTTGAATGTGCTCAGCTGGCGGGGTTGGGGGGATGTGCCTCCTATTCCATGTGGTATAGGCTGAGAACACATGTATGGCTGCATTCCACTGATACCTGGCTGGAGCTGGAACATTCAGTACGGGTTTTCATCTTCCAGATCACCTCTTCCCTTGGCCTCTGAGCACTTGCGAGTAAAAGAGTCCCACCTAAGTTCCTGATGCTCAGAATAGTCAGAAATCGTAACTTGTTTTGAGGTGGTCTATTACGTAGCACCAAATATTTAAGACAATTCTCCACTTCCCTTTCCATCTTCCTGTTTTCCATCTTGCTCATTTCATCCTCAGTAACTGCTTTATCATCATCTTCTCCAGTACCATATTTGCCAGAGACTGCTTTCAATTTTAACTAACTTAACTGCTTAATTTATAGACTACAGAACAGTCAGTACATATTACTTATGAGATCTTTTAAATAGGTGCATAGTTTGGCCTGTTCAGGTCAATGGAAAGTTTGTATCATGACTCTTAAACAGAAAAAGGTGAGTAGGAACATACTGCCTTTCTGGAGCATTTACAGACTTTCTTACCATATCATTCTGCAGTAATTCCATGGTTTTTTTGTGTTCATCCACAGTTTTCTGTATTGTCTCCACAGCAAGATGCACGCTGTTTAAAGTATTGCCAATGGAAGCTACACTCTGGAGAAACATGTAGGAATGTCAAGTTTTTGCCCTTTTTAAAAGTTTTATCAATATTGTAAGTGACATGCAATAAGCTGCACATATTCAAAATGTGTAATTTGACTATTCTGACATAAATACACCTGTGAAACTACTACCACAATCAAGTAGATCTATAAATCCTCTCTTCCCATCTCCAGGCAATCACTGATCTACTTTCTGTCACTATTGATCAGTCACATTTTATAAAACTTTACATGAATGCAACCAGTGAGTGTGCATTTTTTTTTTAAGTATGGCTTCTTTTACTCAAAATAATTGAGATTCATTAATGTTGTAGCTACTTGCATTCCATTGCATGGATATATCAATGTTTGTTCACCTGCTGAGGGACGTTTAGTTGTTTTCAGTACTTATAATTACAAGTAAAACTGCTACAAGCGTTCTTGTGTAAGTCTTTATGTGGCCCTATGCCTTTATTTTCCTTCATCATATGCTTTCTCATCATCACAGTATCTAGGAGAAAATGGCTGATCACGTGGCAGATCTATGCTTAACTGTTTAAAAAACCACTAAAATAGTCATAGTGTACCATTTTACAGTCCCACCAGCAGTGTAAGAGTTCCCATTACTCCATATCCTCATTAATACTGGTACAGTCAGTTTTTTCAATTTAAGTCATTAGTGTTATATGGTGATTTTAATTTATACTAAACAGTAACCTAATGTATGTACAACAGTGTTTGTAATTATTTCAAATATCTTCAAACTATGAGTGCCATGTAACTTATACTGAGATAATAAGAAACATTTTTTCCTAGTTTTGTACATACACACACAGGGCAAGCAATTTTCAACTTAAAGGATGTTTCCTAGAGGAAAGTCAAGTCTTTCCTAAGAGATATTAATTTATAAATATGGGACCTACAGATAAGGTAATTGAGATTCCCACAAAATACTTCTGTCAAGGCTGATGTGGGGAGGCAGATGGCCAGAGCCAACACTGTAGACTGTCACTGGATCAGAAACAAATGACAACTTTTGAGGAAAAATGGGTGGGAACAAATTTTAGCTCTGAGAAACCCAGCACTGCAGAGATGAAGGAAAAATTCCATTTGGCAGTGTTTCCTTTACTGTAGAATCCCGTCAGTAATTAGTGAGTACAGCTAGACATGGGGAGTAACTTACTTTGCTTTCATTAGACATAAGGAGACCAAGTATACAGGGCACATGATTCAGAAGCCATTTTTTTAAAAAGCCCTGGTGAACCCAAAAGGGTGTTACTATCATCTGGTGGGGCCTGGCTGCTATTAAGACCTGCTGACAGTTTACAGTGTCATATTAGTATTTTTATCCATGGTAATTTTTTATTACACTGATACACAAAAATCTAAGAGAATAAGAGATAACATTTTCAACTAAAATTAAAATTTCAATTAAAAAGAAATTACATGATATACTTTGAAGTTAGGTATTTCGGATGACTTAACACTTCAAAACTGAGCTACTTGTACTAAAAACAGTGCATGGCATCATCAATGCAGATTTGCAGAGAAAACACGTGGGGTCTCTAAGCTGGGATGTTACATAAGCTCTGTTGTTACCAGAGTTACATTCAAAAACACGTACTGTTAGAGAATCCTCGCGGGCAGGATGTCTGAGCCAATCAGGACGTATGAAGATAGTAGGCTCTTGTTTAGGAATTTTTTTTTTAAAGGAAGCAGCTGACTGAGTCATGGAAAGTCTGGAAGGAAACTCTGAAACTAGTATTCCCAACTACAAAGTGCAGGGTATATACTAGAAGAGGTTCCACAAATGCTTATTGAATTAATGAACGCAAGGACAAATTAATTTCTTTCTCTAATACAAGGTTGCCAGAGTTGCTTCTGTCAGACTAGAGGCCTGCCCATGGCTGGCTACAGAGGCTTACCTTTTTTCTATTAGTACTTGGGAACAATGGTAAGAATCTGGCCTTGTCAAAGTTGTCCCTACTCTTTTTTTATGTTGAAAGCAGATGACCATATTGGACACATGGTGAACTACAGAGATTGAGCACACATGGATACTATGACTATAAAATAACAAGTTTTATTTTTGTTTGTGGCTTCACTGTTCTAGAAACAACTTTTATGTTTACAGACAGATGGAGCCTGGCATATAATCAAATCAAACTTATCACACACTGACTCTTTTTCTTTTGAGACAGGGTCTCACTACATAGTTCAGGCCAGCCTTGACCTCTTGGCGATCCCCTTGCCTCAGCCTCACAAGTGCTGGGATTACAAGCACGCGCCACCATGCCCAACCATGTTAATTTTCAAGAGCCAAGAATCCTGGGCTTAATATCCAGTGTTTGGGGTTTTCTTACTCCTAAATTCCTTCTTCCTGCTGTAGAAATGTTCCTTGTGTTCATTTTAGTACCCTCTTTTCCCTTACAACTGCTACCTGCTCTCCCCATGCAGCTTTAAGGATTCCTGAATATTATCCATCTACTTGGGTTCTTGCCTTCAGGCCTAGAATTCTAGGCCTGAATTCTAGGAATCAAATAAACAGAAATTTCAACTGATTGTTTGCCTTGGGTCTGGAGTGTAGGGTAGGCATCTGTGAGCTGCTTACAGAATGTGCATATTCACCTTAACAAGAATAATATCAAATTGTTTTCCAAGGTGATTTTTTCCAATTTATACTTCCTAGCAGGAATGTTTGAAAGTAATCTTTACTTTATAACCTTGTGAACACCTGTTCCCAAAATGTTTAATTTTTACATTTCCCTTAAATAATCTTTTTAAAAAACACAAAAACAAAACTCTCCCAACTTTTTTCCAACCATAAAAAAAGAAATTTAGAGAAAATCTCATGTATAATTTATGTTCTTTTATGAAGACACCGTGAATAACAAATTGAAAAGGAAATTGTTGAAAAGCAAACCCATATATGCTAATATAAGAGTTCCAGCAGAGCAATTCTGGGACTCAAAGAGACAATAACAACAAAAAGGTGTGAACTCATATAAACCAGAGTTAAAGTAACCTATTGCAAATTAAAGGGCTCATTAACCAGACCAAAAGAAAGATGCTCTGAACTCTTTAGAACACAATAATATTTTCCATTACTACCCTCTCAGGGCAGCTGATTTCAAATATCAGGCTTTCCAAGAAAACCTGTAAGAAATTAGAATTTAAGGAGTAGGTTCATCGCAATACCCATATATAGCACTTACCTTCTGAAGTCCCTCTACAGTGTTAGGCAGGCTAATTAGGTCTGCAGCTGATTTAACATTGGCTTTGAGGTGGTTCACTGCAGAAGTCAACAGAAAAATCTGGAAGGAAAAAAGCAACAAAGCAATGAAAACAGAATTTAGAACTATATGCTTCTTTCATAAACTATGTGGTTGATGATATCAGCGTACCCTAGCAGCTCACAGGAGCAGAGGAGCTATAGTAGCTTGGCTAGAGCTGAGATTCAGAAGGCAGTATTAAAACCTCTTCTTTCCCTGCCCAATTTAAACTAGTGCCAAAGAGGGAAAGGCAAGTATTATTCTTTACCCTAGCCCTGGCAGCTACAAGGTCCAAAACTCCTAAATTACCCCAAAGATGCAGTAATTACCATACAATCCTTCAACAATTGAACAGGAAAAAAAGCTAATGATCAAGTACCACTTCAAGATTTCATTTTGGTAAAATATAACACCTTAGTTATTTAACTGAACTTCTGTTCCTGTTCAAGTGGGAATACACTTTATAAAGTAAAAGGCCATCATCACAAAATAGAGTCTACATATACTGTATCCCGACAACTTGAACAGCACTTTCAACTGCTTGGGGATTTGGTTTTGGTTTAATAATGTGATTAATATTTCAGACTCAATAGCTCAACCAGAGTACTACTTTGTACCCTGAAGGGCTCAATAAATACCCATTGACTCACTGACTGACGCAATGAATGTATTACAATAGGAACTGAATCAAAATGTGGCTTCCTTTCTGCTACTTAGGGGTAGAATTTTAAATAGCTGGACTTCTCCCTTGAATGGGGGCTGGGAGAGCCTGCATAACATTCAATTTTTAGCTGCAAAGATCATATTCTAAAACAATTCTTGCAGTGTGGCTCAAAACACTCTTCAAAGATTCTCAGTTCCAAACTGTTCTCCTATTCCAAATTCTAGGATGAGAACATGGATCTAATAATAGCAATCACAAGAGTGACCTTGTGGAGTGGCTGTCACAGTTTTGGGGCACTTGCTCCAGGCCAAGCACTGTGGTAGGCAGGAGACGGGTATCAGACCAAGTGGAAGCTGACTCCCTATCACTCCCTCAGGAAATCTCAGCATCTCCTCTGTGCCAAGCACTGCTGCAGGCACTGAGGAGACTGTGGCAAACCAGGCCACGGGGCTTTGCTCTCATGGAGCTTAATCCTAGGAGAAGGTGACAGTAAGAAGTACTATGCAAAGAATTTAAATAGAACTGCTGGGGTGAGTGGCAGCTTGGTCTGGACAAGGGAGTCCAGTGAAGAACCTGTAATTCAGGAACTTGGGTTTTCATTTCCTTCTTTCTTGTTAGGAGAGGTAAGTTCAGAGGCTTAAGACCATTTTTCATTTAGTCATTCATGCAATGAATATTTATCCAGCCCTATTATATACAGTAGCGAACAACACAGAGATCAGGAATCTTGTGGTGCTTACAATTCAGACAATTTTATGTTAGAAAAATAACAGGTGATGGAAAGAAGTAGAAGAAAATTAAAATAAGGTGATGTGGTAGAAGTGACTGGGCCAGCTACTTGGGATCAGAAAGTCAAAGAAGGGACCAGGTATGGTGGCGCACGCCAGTAATCCCAGCACTGTGGGAGTTTGGGGTGGAAGGATCACAAGTTTGAGCCTAACCCAGACGACTTAGCAAGACCCTGTCTCAAAAAAGGGACCCAGGATGTAGTTCAGTGTGAAGAACCTGAGTCTGAGCCCCAGTACTGCAAAAAATAAACAAAAAAACTCCCAAAACAGAAGGTCAGAAAACGGCTCTGCAAGGAAGTAGAATTTAAACAGATCTATATAACAAGGAATTCATCATATAAAGATTAGATGTACACTTCGGAGAAGAGGAAATAACGAGGGCAATTAAAGTGCTGAATGTATTTACAGGATAGAAAGAAGTTCAGGTGGCAGAACCTGGCTGGAGATACAGGAAAGGGCCAGAACAGACAGAAAGGACTTTGTAAATCAGAACAAAGATGTGGATTGTATTTGAGTTGTGGTGGGAAAGGGTTTAAGGAGGATAATTGCATGACTGCAGAAACCTTGTATGAATATTACTATGGCTGTTTTGTGGAAACAGGAGACCAGCAAGAAGGTGACTTGGGTAGTCTGGGTAAGAGATAATGGTGGTTTGGACTTCACTTGTAGCAGAAGTCAAGATGACATGATTTGAAAGGACTGGCTATGAGGGTTGAGGAGGAGAAAAGAAAGAATCTTCCACTTCAAGGAGCTGAGAGAGAGGGCCAATTAATGAAATGATTAAGCACTGACTGTGATACTGGGTGAAGTTCCAAAAAAATGAAATTAATACAGGCAGAAAGGGACAGGCTTTACTGAAACAGGACTCAAATTAGACTCTGATGGAAAAGTTAAGTTTCATATACGAAAATAAAGCAGGCACTCTTTCTAGGTTAGAAGTGTGAGAGTGGCATTGGGGAAAGGAAAGGGAACAGCAGCATCATAGGTTCAGGAGTACTTTTTCTACACTTCTCAAAGTGACAGTGATTTTATTATTGAGGTTTCTCTCCTCCACATGACTGTAAATGCTATGTGATCCAGGATCATGTCTGTTTTATGCTCCACGATGTGCCTGCCACAAAGACAGAAATTCAGTAGGCACTTATTGAATAAACAGAAGAACGAATGGCTGAGAACTAACACTTGGGATGGATCCTGAGGTGGCTAGTTCCAAGCAGAGTAGAGGGAGAGGCCAGGAGGTCAGAGATAAGGTAAATAGTGAATTTATTTTTCTCACCAATACAGTGCTATGACTGTAACAACAACAACACAGTTTAATAAAACCACCTCAGAGGGATATGTGATGGTTTGAAAAGTATATCTACAAATTCTTGGGTAGTTTTCCTTTCAAGGTAGAACTTAATTTCTTTCTGTTTGAGTATGGTCTAGACTTAAGTGAGTTGCTTTTCATGAAAAGAACAAAATGGAAGTGACAATTGGCAATTTTGGAAACTAGGTCATATGTCAAAGGCATTATGGTTACTATGGCCTTTCTGCTGTCTCTTGACTCACTCACTCTGGGGAGGCTAGCTGCCATTTTATGAGGACACCCAAACAGCCCCAGGCTGGGAGGAACTGAAATCTCTTGCCAACAGCCACGTGAGGACCCATCAGGCCTATTCAAGCTTTCAGATGAGGAAGCCGTGGCTGATAACTTAGCTTTAGAGATCTCAGCCAGAAGCATTCTGCTGAGCTGCTCCTCAAATCCTGATCTACACAGAGAACACTATGGGGGGAGGGGGAGAAAGAAAGAAAGAAAAAAAAATCCTGACCTACAGAAACTGAAAGGACAAATGTTTGTTGTTTAAAGCTATTAAATTTTGGGATATATAATCCAGCAACAGATGACTAATACAGGTGATAAGAATGAAATGCTGTATGTAACTAAAGCTCTTAGCACAGGACCTCATACAAATAAAACATGAAGTAAATGACAGTTATTAGTAGTGAAATTTAATGAGCACTTAAACATGTAATTCTCCATCAGTGCTCTAAAATATGCAGATTACTTATCAACACTCTAATTCCATCCCCTTAAAAACAGAGGTGCAAGACATTAACTCCCAGGGAGATATTTGCAGCAACTTACAAACCTCTTAAAACTAGTAATTACATCAAGGAAGTTTTCACCTATGCCTCCAAAAAGATAAGAATACTATTAAGGTTTAAAAAAGATATAAGGAAACAAGTATTCTCATACTTGTTTACGGGAGTATAAATCAGAGAAACCTTGTTAGAACTTTATCTAGGAATATCCTTCAAAATTTGAAGTGTTTACATTCTTTTCAGCAATTTGATTTCTAGAAATCTATCCTGACAGACTATTTGCTCATGTGCAGAAAGATATATGCACTAGGATATTCATGTCTTCTTTATTTGTAATAGCAAGGCAACTAGAAACAATCTAAATGCCTATCACCTAGGATGCAGATATATTTGGTGAATAAAGCAAGCTGCAGTACAACATATTGAATGACCCTACATATTTACACACACAGGCTAACCCCTAAGATAATTCATATTATAAGCTATTATGGTTTTATAAACACATAGAGAACTGTACAAGTGCAGCTCATATTATAGACAGCAGATAACTATGAGGATAGGGAGCACAAAGGAAAGCGCATATGTGTGTGTGTCTGTGTGTGTTGGGAGGTGGATAGATGGGGACCGAAGGGAATCTGCTTAAGTTCTATATGTACTTTCTTACTTAAATCTTATATAAGAAAGTATCGTAAACCTTACATAAGAATATATTCTTATATAAGAATACATTCACATACTACTCCCAAATTTTTAAAAGACAAAAAATGAGAAAAAAATATATATAGAAAAAAAATCACTAATATATATAGAAAAAAATCAATAATTTTGGAAGGGTTTTGATGGATCTCCTTGGCTGCCCCTTTCTTCCATGTCTTCCACTGGGCCTTCCAAGACCGTCTGAGCATGCCCATGAGGTGGCAGGAAGGGGTCCTTCCTCCAGGTGTTTTATTTATTGTCCCAAACTATTTACATAATTGGCTCAAAATCAGTTTGATGTGCAAGAACTTAGTTGATCCAAATGCTCTAATTACGTAAGTACCTTTGAGGCAGGCTGAAGTTAATGCAGGCAGAACTAGGTGAAATACTGTTTCATCTCTCACCATGCCACACTCAGTCTAGGCTTTAAGCTGCCTCAATGAAAGAGTACACAGTACTCGAGAGCTGACCATCAACTCTGCAGCTAACCAACACACTTACAGCTTCTTACTCGTAAGACCCAGATCATATGCTGGTCACTAGAACTCAGCTATATTTCCATATATTACAAAGCTGGATTCCATCTTCCAGTCTTCCTCTCTTTAGTGGAGTAATGCCAACATTTGGGAAGTTACAGCAAACCCATGTGCATAACTGGAGTGGAAAGACGAGGGGCACCTTCCCATTACTGTCTCTGGAACTGCTCTGGCCTTTAACAGGCACATTCCAGAATGTCAGATTGGATTCAAGCATTACGAAACTTACTACTAAGAGTCACTTTTTGCAATTTGAAGAGTTAAAAATGTTGAAAATAGAAACTATTAAGAAAAAACTCACATTCCAGCCAAAAGATGAATCATGACTCTTATGCATATTACACGATTTTTCATTAGCAAAACTGAAAATAGCCACTGTAGACCATTTGCTTAATATATCATTTTATACCATTAAATCAGAAATTCTGCTTTTTTTTTTTTTTTGCTTTGGAGTTAAAATTAAGTATTCTTTAAATAGTAAAGAAAAAATTACTAAAACAGACAATTGTCAAAGCAGAATGATAATAAGTAGACACACCCCATACTCTGCATCTCCCCAGTAGGGATCCAACATCAGATCCTTTCAACTTTATCTACTGAGCACCTACTGAATCCTGTAAGGGATATAAAGATGGGAGGCAGAATGGGAATTTGGAAAGAGGCTCTCACGACTTAAATATTTTAATGTTAGCCCTGCTCTGCACAGTTGCATAACCATGGGCAAACTATTTAACCTCTCTGAGCCTCAGTTTTCTTACCTGTAAAATGGAAATACTACTTCCTACCTTATAGAAACAAAGAAAGGAGATCACATGTATAGTGTATCTAACAGTGGCCTGCTGAAAGAAAACATTTAATGAATGCCAGTTATCATCTTCATTACCATCCCAACCATCACCGCAGCCGCTATCATTTTCATTATCATGCTTAAGGCTGAGTACAAGTACAACCTTTGAGTACAATTAGATGTATACACAAATAACCATCAGTGCATAAAGAGAGATACAGACAGTACTACAGATAGGCACTCAAGGTCCTTCTCAGTAATAGCTCTTGTTGACTTACTTTATCTCTGGACTCTTTCCACCCAACTAGAGCTATAATGAATGACTAAAATTCCCTGAACATGCCATGGTTTCACTGGTCTATTCTTTTACACATACATAATAATTCTCATTATTAGTGGTAGTTATCTTCTAGAAAAGCCGCAGCAAACACTGAATTAGTGAGTGCTAAAACCACAGCTCTTTGAGGAAATACAGAGTTATTTCCTTGTGAGCCCTTTGATCACATTTTCATCCACTGATCAATACACGACACAACCTAATTTTTATGTGCTTCTGTTTAAACATTTTATTGAATGATTGAATGCACAGCGTTGACTCATTAATACTGAACTACATCATGCCTGAAGGAAGCCTACTTAACATATGTATTTTCTTTATATGGTACGTCAGTTTCCTTGCATTTAGGAACACTATAGCACTTTAGCATTGTGCTGAGAGACATTTAAATAGTGAAATCACCAACCAAAAGCACAAAATATGAAAAACGGCACTGAACACTCGTCTAGCACAAGAGCCTTGTTTATGGAATGAGACCTAAAGCAAGAAGGCAGGTTGTTGCCTAGTTCAACCTCAGCTGTAAACATGTGTTGGGAGAGTCAAATTTCTTATACACCAGTGAATGACTATGAAAGCCTCCCAAATATGGGTTTTGGGGTTACAAATAAATTTTATGGAGTAGGTGAATTTGCAAGTACAGACTTCACAAATTATAGGATCAGCTACCTTCTCTCTTTCTGCAGAACTCACCTGGCCAACTCCTATTTGTCCTTCAGGACTCAGCTCAACATCTCCGGGAAACCTCGCCTGATCCCAGCCTGGCTGAATACATAGATGAATATGCTCGCCGTACTCATCTGGGCCTGTTTCTTACTGCTTACCAGGCTGTTTACAAAAGTCTACTTTCCTGTCACCTCCATTTGTCTCGTGGGAAGGAATCACGTATCATTTTGATTTAAAATCTACCATGGTCTGAATGGTTGTGCCCCCCTAAAATTTATATGTTGAAACCCAATCTCCAATGTGATGGCAATAAGAAATTGAGCCTTTGTGGTGTGCTATGGGAGGCCTCCACCTTCGTGGATGGGACTAAGTATCCTTATAAAAGAAGTCCAAGGAAGCTTGTTTTCCCCTTTGACTGTTTCAGGACACAGCAAGGCAGCACTATGAATGAAGCAGACTGTGAACCTTTGCCAGACACCAAATCTGCTGGCACCTTCGAATCAGAATTTCCAGCCTCTAGAAATATGAGCAGTAAATTTCTGTTGTTTGTAAGTTACCTAGTCTGAGGTAGCTTCGTATAACAGCCTGAACAGGCTAAGATAGAATCCAAAGCCTAGATCCATAAAAGTAGTTTAATAAGCATTTGTTGAATTAATGATCTTCAAAGAAAGGAGAGGAGACATCCTGTAATGGTGAGGGGGGATGAGTATGAAATAAGAGGTTTCATGAATAAAATAACAACATAAATAAAACTTCAACCACTAAAGAATTTTTGGTGGGGCAGTGCTGGGGATCGAATGCTCTACCACTAAGCTAAATCTCCAACTCCCTAAAGAACTTTTTCAAGGAAAAATTTGATTTTTTTCAAACTGAAGGCTTTTTTCATACTGTATTATCTTCAACTCGCACTGTGATAAGGACGGTTCTTATTAAAGTGATGTATTTTCTTGTTGTGTAAGCCACTTTGAATTGCTTTAAAAAATGCCACTAAAAGCATCTTAATTCACAGCTACCTTTATATATAGAAACACCTAAATATTAGTTTTATTTTTATACCTATTTTTGTTCAGGACAAATGCCTCTTACTCAAATAGACCATCAGGGATGTGCAGCATTAATTTTAGAAGACCATTCAGAAAAAGTGCAGAGCTCCTGTTAGAAACAATATAAAACTGCTTAACTACTGCCTATCCTTCTTCTGGTACTTGCCAGCAGAAAATTCCTCTGCATCATCCTGGCTTCATCAGTCAGTCCTGGCATCTTTGAAGGTATACTGAAGCCAAATGGAAAGCATTTTAGTCCAATCTCCCCCAGTTTCATATATAAAGACTTAGGACAGAAGTAAACTTCCCTATATACCTGCCTGCCCAGGTACTTTTTATAGCCACTCACAATTGCTTCAAGAAAAATCAAGCATTCAGGAATTAATCGAACAAAGGAAGTGAAAGACCCCTACAATGAAAACTACTGTGCTCTGAAAAAGGAAATCTAAGAGAACATCAGAAAATGGAAAGACATCCCCTGCTCCTGGACAGGCAGAACCAATACCGTCAAAATGGCCATAGTATCAAAACTGACACAATAAAACTCTGGATTGTGAGTGTTCCGTAAGACAAGCAAACACTTCTGATAAATTTTAACTTGATAAGTAAGTGACGTCTTGCTGTGATGCTGATGTGACATGATCACAAGTGAGCCAGTGGTCTTCTCTCCCACCCCGTTTGCAGTGGGTTTGTGGGTGATCATCTCCCAAAGGCAAGACATTATGTGTCTCTTTCTGCAGAGAAGGAGAAAAAGGTGGATGAATCCTTCACTTCAAATGAGATTAGGGAGATGTGTAAAATGTGGGAAGTGCAACATTTTCTAGAAAAGGACCACCTGAATAAGCCTGTGGCAGTGCAAGTGCTAAATTTGTTTAACAACAATGCAATGTCACATTTCTGTGAAATCCTCAAAAGGAGGCAAAAGCAAGTGTCATTGGATAGGTTCCCTGTTAAAGGTATTTGAGAAGAAAAAGATTCCATTGATCCAATAGATAGCAATGGTTCTGCTAGTGATAGCAAAAGTTGTCCTACACAGTAACCTTCCTCTCTCGTCTCCCTCAAGCCAGCCATGAAGGTTTTCAAAGGAAAGTGCAAGTTAGCTTGTTTACTTTTCTTTATATTTTGTATTTTCTTTATTCTTTTGTGTTAAAGTACTGTAATCATTTTTATATGAGTATTTTTGGGATGCGGAATGAATCATCTGAGTTTCCATTATTTCTTATGGGGAAATTCACTTTGATATTATGAGCATGTTTCTGGAACAAATTATGCTCACAAACCAAGGTTTTACTGTATGTAGACTTAATGCCATTCTTGTCAAAATACCAACAGCATTCTCATAGGTGTCAAAATCCATCAATCATTTCATGAATAGGTTTTTTTCTTCTTTTTTTTGTTTTTCTTGAGACAGAGTCTCATTACATAGTCTAGGTTGGCCTTGGACTTGCTATGTAGCCCAGGTTGGCCTTGAACTTGAGATGTACCAAGGCTGATCTTGAACTCATAATCTTTCTGCCTCAGTCTCCAAGGGTGCTGCTGGGATTACAGGGGTGAGCTTCATGCATAGTTTTTAAAAGCAAAACAGAACTAAAGATAATGAAATATCATAAGGTTTCACACATATTAAGGGTGAGTCATTGTATTCAGAAACTTACATGTAGTGTCTTAGTCCATTTCCTGTTACAGACTGGGTGATTTACAAAGAACAGAGGTTTATTTAGCCCATGGTTATGGAGGCTGAGAAGTCTAAGAATGTGGCACCAGCATCTAGTGAGGGCCCTCTTGCTGCATCATAGTGAAGGACAGCAGTCAGCTTGGTTTTCTCTTCCTCTTCTTATCACACCATCAAGGGGGCCCATCCTTATGGCTCAATTCTAATTACTTCCCAAAGGCTCCTCCTCCATCTACCATTAACGTATGATTTTGGGGATTAAATTTCCAACACATGAACTTTTGGGGGACACATTCAACCTTGGCATATAGATATATACATGTTTCCTGGATAATTTAAAAACATTTTTTACTGTGGGTTCCATGTAAAAGATGGAAGCCACCTCCCCAGACCATTGATCTTTGATCTTAAGGACTGAACTGCCTCAGTCCCAAACCATTATTGAAATGTATAGCTTCAGAAATACTTGTGATCACTTTCTTCTAGCACAGTGCTCTCTCCCACTGGCTTATTCCGAACTTTATAACTCTACTATGAAGAAGAGAGTATCTTCTTAGTCCCAACAAAAACGACATGCCTGTTCTTAAGCACTTTGCATGTATATCGTTCATTTGGTACTTGAGTTTTCTTTTCAATGACCATATTTTTCCTCACTACAAAAAAAATATGAGTTCAGGGCAACTATCGTCCCTTATACATATGAGATGCTTTGGGGGCTGGGGATTTAGCTCAGTGGTTAGAGTGCTCGCCTCGCAAGCACAAGGCCCAGAGTTCAATCCCCAGCACCAAAAAACCCACAAAACAGCAACAACAAAAAAAAACATATGAGATGCTTTATCAAAATCTTTAGAATAAAGTCCCTTTTCTCTGGCAGATTCATTCTTTTGGAAGCCATGGCAGTCCCAATTTAGGGACTAGAAAAGTTTATGCTCTAGGCTTGCTTGCCTGGCCAAGGTAATTAGCCAACTCTACCACCTGCTCCTAAGCTATTCTAGAATGAATACTATTAGCTACTGATGGTTTACACATTTGTTTTAGCACAGTTTATATCACTATAACCTAAAGGTGCATCTGTAAGTTTGTGAACTATATTAAATAAAGCGCTCATTATTTAATAAAAATGGTCCATTCATTTTTCTTGGGGGCTAGATGATACTCTTACTTGATATCCATGGGAAAACCCAACTCAAGATTTTTCAACTGCCTACATTGCTTTAACTCGGTAGAACTCTGCTCACTTGCAGAAAGGGTTAACACCATAAGAATTTGGTAAATGTATAACTATGACGTATTTTAATACGTTGGGATCATAGTAAGCAAAATCCCAACTTAAAAAGTCAAACGCCTGAAGAGAATTCCCTACATATACAAATTCAAACTAAAATATCAACCAAACAAACCAAATATTCGTAGCTTACACAGAAATAAAAAAGAAATCATGCTTTTGCTACCTGTTTATTCATTTCTGTGATGTTGATCCAGACTTTGTTCAAACCCAGCTCTCCTGATTCGATCTTCTCAAGTTGCTTTTGTTTGCTGAGAAGTTCTTCATTAAGTTTGGGGATTTCCTGGAATGAGCTTTTCTGATTAGATTCCACTAAAAGCAAACATAAGAAAAATCATAAATACACACAAAGTTCCCTCATGGTCCCAAGATGAAAAAGTGACCGTATAGTAAGAAAGCAGCTGTATTAAAAAAAAGTTAATTTGGGGATAATAATGATTAAATTTATATTTACCAACTACATCATTCTTTTATTTACATAAACGTATATCTTTAACACTGAACTATTTTAACTGGAACTATTTCACTACTGGCAATTTAACCTTTAAGTGAGGTGACTAAAAATTTTAACAAAGAACATGAGCGGAAAGAATTAGGTTTGAATTTCTACTCTATAACTTACTGATTTTGAGCAAATTATTCAAGTTCTTTGAGCTCAGTTTCCTCATCTATAACATGATAGTTAGAATATCTGTAAAGCAATGCAGCTGGCTGGATGCACAGTAAGTGATAAATAAATGTTAAGTACTGATCAGTTTAATTAAGGGACTTCTTAATGAAGATCTGCAAACTTCATTAATGATCAAGTGACATTATGAATTGTATTTCCAAATGCTTAAATCTATTTATTCTATCTTAAGTGGATCAATTGCAAGGGATCTTATAACCTTTCAGATACTATTAGGAGGACTAAGATTTTTTATCTCTTTCCCAAAAAGCAAATGTTTGTTTTCTTAAATTTAAAAATCAACCCAAAGTTCAACATGAAACAGAAGATAAAGAACATGCTAGGTGAAATACAGGGCGGTATTTGGGCTTTTCTTTGGGAAACAGTATTTCTTGACTGGTTTAGAGATTTGCCAGCCTGAAGGCAGAGACCTGAGAGAGTGCTTTCTCTTTTTTCTTTAAAAATCATTTTTCCTTTTAATGGAAAATAAAATATTGATAGTGGCTTGTCCTCCAGAATAAAACCTACATCTTTTTTTTTTAGAAAGTCATAGAGTACCTGATTAGTTATTATATGCTTCCTTTAAAACCTCAAAACTGGCATAAATGACCAATATAAAGCAATTTACTGAAATGTAAGCTCTAAAACTTGGTTTTGTTTATTTCTTATGGTCTGCATTTAGAATATATCTGGCCACATTTTAGGCATTCAATAAATATTTATCACCTGAATAAATCTTTGCTTACCTCCCAACCACATTTCTCATCACTATATACTCCTTCAATCTAACAAAGAAAACTCAACAAAGAAATCTATATAAACAAACACAATAACACACACACACACAACACACACACCAAAAAAAAAAGACCCACAAAAATTAAAGGTAGTGATTTTTTGAGCCCATTAAATGAAAACTCAGAATAATGTAAGTTAGATATTTTTGTTCATTTAAAAAAAATACTTGCCAAAGGATTTCATTACAAATAAATAGACTTCCCTAAGTGCTTTTAATGTAGTATATGATTTACACATGATTTGCAGGAATAGATCCATCTCAGTGAGAACATTTTACCACTCAGTTTAAACTAACATGGTTCTTAGGCATGTCACTGAATTTCTTATACATTTTTAGCTAGATTGTAAAGAAAAACCCATCCCATGAGTGTGTGCCATACTCAGGCTGTCACAATCCCAAGAGGTCTCTCCCTTTCCTGAAGTCTATATGCATTAATGGAAGGTAGAAGCGGAAGAGGAAACAAGACAAACACACAAATAACCTGGGTTATACTAAGTAACTAATAACTATAAAAAGCTGACAAGCCCCGAAAACATTCTGGACCCTGAGTAATGTATAAGCCAAAAAGGGATCATAACTGTTACCTGATTTGGCCTTTTCAGGACAGACAGGCCAAGTCCAGGTACTTTTATTACATAAATGAGAGGAAGTATACAGTATAAACAACTTAAGATTACTAATGAATGTCCTTTCAAAATGGAAAGCTGCTCAATTAAAACTTAGTTAATTCTCAATCTTTAGGATTAGGAAATAGAAATTTTTGTACATACCCTTCAAACAGAACATATATAATGCCAATAGCAATATTTTATATACAATGTCTTTATAGTTTTTTTTTTTTTTAGAGACAGGGTCTTGCTATGTAGGTCAGGCTGGCCTTGAACTTGTAGGAATTCTCCTGCTTTAGCCTCCTGAGTGTTGGGATTATAGGTGCGTGCCACCTAATGTCTTTATAGTTTGCAAAAAAACTTTTACTCTGCACTGTGAGAGATATCATAACAGAGGAAAGCTCAAAGTGCTTTGATGGTAGATATACATCCTTACTTTTATGGATAAAAAAATGGAGGCTCAGAAGGAATAAGTGACTTGTCCAAATTTTATAGCTAGGAATGAGAAGCCAGGACTCAAACAGTTGAACCTGCTCCTCTTTTTAGTGTACTCCTAACCCTGTCATGCCCATGCCCTCATTAGCAAGACAATATTTAAATTCTGTACTAAACGATCAAACCACTCTGCTGTATAACCAGAAAAGAACATGCTTGTTATACTAATACCTTCTTTCTCTTCCGAATTTGTTTCCTTTATTCTTTTTTTGGGGGGTGCTGGGAACCCAACCCAGGGCCTTGTGCTTGCTAGGCAAGCCTCTAACCACTGAGCTAAATCCCCAACCCCCTGTTTCCTTTATTCTAATGTTTCATAATTGAATGAGAGAGGGATGGGTAAGAATAGAACTTAGAATAATTGTGAAGGTCTTCTGAAGTACCCAATTCTGAAAAGAGAGTGAGCTAAGAGTTTCAAAGTCAGCCAGCATTTTTCTTTTTTTTT